>JADRCD010203094.1:27444-48527 GCA_019843815.1 Montemys delectorum
TCCTGGCAGAGCTCTGCTTACAGGCATGCTTCCTCCTGACTTCCTGGATATTCTTCTTGCAGGCATGCTTCCTCCTAACTTCCTTAGCCATTTTCTCAGACAACTCAAGCCCACCTGCCTAGACATGGCAATGAAAACAGTGGGTTAAACATTCCTACATGAATTAGCAATTAAAAGCCCCCTCAGATATGAACACAGCCCAAACTGTTTGAGGCAATACCCCAATTAGGGTTCACAGGTATTTTTACCTTGTGTCCAATTGACACCCAGCACAACTATACGCAGGCATGACTTCAGTCAAATTTTCTGACCTAGAACTGTTCCTGACTAAAAGAACTGCAGGGACTAAAATGGAGATGAGACTGAAGGAAAGGCAGTCCAATGACCAGCTCAACTTGGGATCCATCTCATGGGGGTTGGGGAAGGGGAAGGAGCACCAAGGCCTGACACTAATACTGATGCCATGATGTGCTTACAGAAGGTGCCTGGCGAGGCTGCCCTCTGAGAGGCCCTACCAGCAGCTGACTGAGACAAACGTAGATACTTACACCCAACCAATGGTCTGAAGTCAGGACCTCTATTGTTGAATTAGGGAAAGAATTGAAGAAACTGAAGGGGAGAGCAACCCCATAGGAAGATCAGCAGTCTCAACTTACCCAGAACCCAGGGAGCTCCCAGAGACAGAGCCACCAACCAGGAGCATATACAGGACAGTCCTAAGGCCCTGGCATGCACATACATACATACATACATACATACATATATACATACATATACATATAAATATAGATATATACATATATACATATATACATATATACATATATACATATATACATATATACATCAGAGTACTGCCTGGTCTGGCCTCAGTAGGAAAAGATGTGCTTAATCCTGTTAATCTTGGAGAGACTTGAGGCCCCGAAAAGGTGGAGGACTGGTGCAGGGGAGCATCCTCTAAGAGGCAAGGGGGAGGAAGAATGGGATGAGGAACTGTGGTACAGCAATGATGGGAATGTAAATAAATAATTTAAAATAAATAATATTTTTTAAAAGGTAGTATGGCTATAGAGGTTTTTTTTTAATATTTTTAAAAGACCACAATTGGATGTGGAGAAGGAAGAATCTTTTCTTGGTACAATTACAAACTGGTACCATCCTGGAAATCAATGTGTAGATTTCTCAATTGGTACAAGAAGATTTACTGCATACTTAACTAAACCACTCTGAACCATATACCCAAAGGACTCTATGTCCTAATACAGAGATACTTGATTATCATGTTCATTACTGCTCTGTGAAAGCTAAGAAAAAAAAAAAAAACGTCCAGATGTCTGTTAACTGATGAATGGATAATACAAATACAATATATACACATAACAAAATTGTATTCAAATCTAAAGTGAAAAGAAATCACAAGTTAAAGATAGAACTGGAAATAATTATACTGAGTAAGGTAATCCAGACCCAAAGTGACAACAATCATGTGTTCTCTCTAATATGTCCACCTTAGTTTTTAACCATTAGATTTGTGTGTTTCATGAATATGTATTGAAGCCAGGAACTTGAAGGATCTAGTAGGAGTGGGAGATTTTAAGAGAGAGGCAATATAACAAAACACCAGTGATGTGAAAGAGGGAAAAGGGAATGGGAAAGGAATGAATAGAGGAATGTAAACAACAGGGTTAGGGGAGACATATTAATATCAAGGATATTTGAAAATGCTATATGGAAAGCTATTGTTATATAAGCATGTGTGTGTATGTGTGTGTGCATGTGTGTAAGTTTTAAATGGAGTTACTTGGTACAGAGGATCCATGTTCCTCCCAGATGCAAATATATATACATATATACATATGATTGATATATCTATATACATATATCAATCAAACAAAATAGGTTTTTGCTGCTGCTCATGGTTATCAACATAAATGTGTTGGTAAGACCCTCTTGCTTAAGACATATTTGGGTCATGAGACATGTAGAAAAAAACTGGAACTGAACTAGAAGTTTCTTCCCTGCTAACATTCAATGTGCTGGAAGGTACAATGCAAAATTCCTGGATGAGACAAAGTCATTTATATTACCCAGTTGTGAATACTGTAGTGTGGGGCAGTGGGTTGTTCTGACAGCTGGGGTCCAGTACAGCTGCCACCTCAGAACTCCAAAGACCCACTGAGCAGAGTAAATTTGTTCACAAGGGATGGTAGGCATTCGGTGATAGCTCCTGAGACGATGGCTCAGATTTCTGCCTAAACCCCTCACAGCTGCCCTGCAGATGTATACTCTATCAGGCAGACAATGCCTCAAGCTCCCAGCATTGTAGCTGGACCTTACACCCAGTCATCTGACCTCAAGCCAGGCATATCACGCCCCATACAGTAAAAGGGGTGGTTTGTGCCCTCCTTACTCTCTTACTCTTACCCTCTCTTGCTCTTTGTTCTTCTCTCATGCTCTCTTACTTTTACTCTCTCTCATTCTCACTCTCCCTCTCTTGCTCTCTCTCTCTCCTCTCTGCTCTTTGTTCTCTTCTCTTGCTTTCCTCCTCTCCTTTTTCTCTCTCTCTTCTTCTTCCTCTGCTTTCCTTCCCTTTACTTAACCAGTATATTTTCTCCTTCTTACAATAAAATAACTCATTTATACATTGCCTCCTTTTAACTAAGGTGCTGTGCAGCAACAGGTCAGCACCTGGGGAGAGAGAGAGAGAGAGCCAGGCTGCAGCCCAGGCCCCCAGCCTTGGAACAACACTGTAGACTACAAAAATGATCACCCTAAGAAGGTGTACCTGTAAAGGAGTCTTAATCCAGCAGCATGGCTGCTTTGGCACAGAATCACATCCAAGATATGATACAGCTGGAATATAGACATGCCTTTACTAGACCTCTTTAATCCCAAACAATGCTGATAAAGTGTGGCAGCTTATGTTCTTACACTAATTTTGTTACCCAAAAACCTGTTTGCAGTGACCTGCACATAGGTACCGGAAGTCTGCCCCTAGTTGGCTCTGAATGAGAAATAAAGTTGCAGTTGGCCAATGAGTGCAGAAAGACAGAGGTGGAACTTTTAGGATTCCCAGGCAAGAAACACAGGAGAGGGAGAAGAAGGGATTCCACCCTGAGATAGGCATAGGGATAGACCATGCTGGGAAAGTATAGGAGGGTGAGAAAGTTTTGTAGGTACAAGGTGAAAGGCTAGGAGGGCTGCACAGAAGGAACCAGGGCAACAAGGGTAAAATACAAATTTGGTAAGTATTAACTCAGAAATATTGGGGAAGTATGTTAGCCACATAGAGGGTTCAGAGTGGCTCATTGAGCTAGCTAAGGCATATTAAGGTGCGCGCACATGTGCATATGTGCAAGCTTTTCATTCGTGAATCTAAAACTCTTGGGAAAATGCAGAGGAGGTGTGCATACTCACTGGAAACATAGAGTAGATTTTTAAAAATTCCCACTTTCATAAAGTTAGTTTGTAGAAGGAAGTAGCAATATTTGAAAGAGACTAATTGAGGGGCAGACAAAGTGACAAATCAGAGAAAGATTTGACAGAATGAGTCAGAGAAAGCATGCACCCAACTCCCATGAGAAGAAACAGAAAAGAGAGGAGAGCAGGGGAGGGGAATGGGAAAGGAGGGAGACAGACAGACAGACAGACAGACAGACGAAACAATTTTACAGAGACAGATTACAAGTGACGACAGAATGAACTAGAGAATAAGAAGTCAGAAGATTAGAACAAATTGTCAGAGTTAGTTTGTGGCCAATTAGAGCAATTTCAGTGAGAAGCCAAGACAGTGAATCAGTCAACTTGGAGAAGAGTTTGAGCTAGAACAGCTAAGTTGAGCAAGCCAGCTAGAGTTCAGAAAGAGCTAGAAAGGGTGAGTTTATTCAGCAGTAAACCTCCAAGATCACAGTCATATCTGCTGAATAAAAGTTACTTTTACATATGCCTATTGGTGTAATAGTGTCACAAATATGGGGAATCAAAAACTTGGTCCTGGTTAGACTTATGGCCTACATCACAAAATGGAACTCACACCATATACTGTCAACCTAGCCAAGAACTTGTCACTGAAAATGTCACAGACTCCAGAGGAAAATCTAATCTATCACTTTGCTAAATTGACATAGTATTAAACTGCTTTCTAAATACTTATCTTTTTATATTAGTGCAACACACAGTCTATATCAAAAAAAAGTTTCTTTTTACAGTGGACAGTAGCTAATATAAGTGTTGGTAGAGGTGCTGGTCCTAAATGTAATGTCATATCTATAACATACTTCCTCCACCCTTCAATCCAAGGCTTGTAGAAGAACGGGTAGAAAGATTTTAAGAGTCAGAGGTTAGGAAGGACTGTCTTCTGGGCATGACAGGGCCAGTGTATTCATGAACTCATAGCAGCTATGGTTGCTTCTGTTAAATATATACAGAATCAATTCCAGATTGGAGGGGAGGGAGGGTTACAAAGACTCACTAGCTAGGTGAGGAGTTACTGGAAAATGATAGCTGCTGGATGACGAAGAGCTACAGAACACGCTCATTTTGTACCTAAATATTAAATATAACCCATTTTCATTTTCCTTCTGTGGTACTTTACTATAAAAAGATATAAACTGAATATAGTATATTATGCTTTAAATTTCAAATATAAATGATTAAGTTTTACTAATAGTTGCCTTTAACTTATTTTCTCACAGGTATTTTTTAAATTATATACAATATACTGTACATGTGAAAATCTAATTCTGTTAATAATTTTAATTATGAAAATATTTTGTTTCATGGGGTTCTTCAAGAGATATGCTAAAGAAACTAGACACATACCCATATACATATACAACACTTAGAAAATTATATAATGAAAAAAAAGATGAATGTTTCTATATACCAAGATCCTTCCTGTTCAGTGCAGTAAACTGTATTCATGTAATAGGGTCAAATAATATTTATTTTATACAAAATTCTGCATGTCTCCTTCCTTAAAATAGAGTTGACATTTTCAAACTTATCTAATAAATAGCTGTCTTAGTTAGGGTTTTACTGCTGTGAACAAACACCATGACCAAGACAATCTTATAAAGGACAGCATTTGCAGGTTCAAAGGTTCAGTCCATCATCATCAAGATGGAAGCATGGCAGCATCTAGGCAGGCATGACACAAACAGAGCTGAGTGTTCTACATCTTCATCTGAAGGATGCTAGTGGAACTGGTTGCTAGTGGATGGTTGCTAGCATCTGGAAGTTGCTAGACTGACTTCCTGGTAGCTAGGGTAAGGATCATAAGCTCACACCCACAGTGACACACCTACTCTAACAAGGCCACACCTTCTAATCCTGACACTCCCTGGACCAAGCATATACAAACCACCACAATAGCAATGCTAATTGTTAGAAAAATTAAACTTTCTAGATTAGTTGAAATAGTTAGAATAAAATTAGTTGAAATAAAACTCTTAGCTAAAATATAAAAAGAGGCACATAGACATCTCTACAGGCATTTTATGAGGAGGATTTTAGGAGCATTTATTTAGGTGCAAGAAGAGAATTATTATCAACTGGAACAATTTACTTCACAACTAGTCTTCTAGCCAAGGGATTAATCACTAAACATTTCTAGGAATGGTATTGGCTTTTGTTTGTTTGTTATTTTCATTAAATATACACAACTGTGTCTCTTTAGTCACACTGTCAAGATATAAAAGGCATTTTAAAACCCCCTTTTTTTTTAAATACAACACAGCAATGATCCCTTGGAGGCAGCAACTTTAGATGGTGCTTAAACAATGATTTTTTTTCCCCTACAATAACAATTTTCTTTAAATTCATTTACAAAACCTCACCACACAGCATGAAGCATAATTTCCTGGTAAGCAACAATAAAGTAGAATTAACTATCCTCAAATGACTATGAAATTAAGTCAGCCATATCAGATTAAGATGACCATAAATGCAGTTAAAAACATGTTAATTTACACAGCCCCCTAACTATGTTTAATTGCCACATAAAAAATCCTAAATGCATTCCCTTTCCTGGCTGTTCTGTCCTTTTACAAGCAGAATAGTGTCAACTGGAAAAGCTTGCTTTTCCTAAATTGTTTTTATTTCATTCATCTTACTGGAGCATTCACAAGCTCTAGCCATAGTGCCTAAATATTTTTATTAAACTATGTAATTAAATCTTTCAAGCTGATTTTCATGAGATAAGCAATGCCTCAAATATTTAGCCTTAAGCAACATGAGTCATCAAGACAAATGTAAATATATCTACTCAATATATGTGAATACACACACACACAAACACACACACACACACACACACACACACACACACACATCTAAATACTATTACGCATCCCTTCTTGGTACATTTCACCCTGTGGGACATATTTATCTTCCTAAAAAAGCATCTAGAGACAAAAAAGGGTAGTAGCCAGCATCTGGAATTACTGCTGCAATCCTGTTGCTCAGTGTCCACTTAAACAACTCCATATGAACTGATCTTGGCAAGCCACAAATACTCCTAAGCTTTTCATGATAGGATCTCTTAAAATTTCTCAACACTCTTCATCAAACGTGGAATATAGTATTCACTGAGCTATTAACTATTTCTCTTCTAGTTTCAGGAAGCATAAACACAGCTTGTTGTTGCTATCTGGGTGCCTTATTCTCTACAGGCTGAGAATTGTAGATGGTCAGTATGTTTGCATATGGCTTCCTTCCTGAACTTTCTCATGTCATGACCTATACCAGTTTTAGCTGTGTTTTGTTTTACCCTTTATCCCTGCTCCTGAAAACCAAGAAACTACCAGCTGCAGATAAATTATTTACTTCCCTAGTTCCTACATTGACCCTGAAGAGCTACGGAAAAGATCTTTTTGCATCCCATATTTTATACAATCTTCAAAATGGAGCAATATATAGAACAGAAGAAACCAGTTCTGACTTGCCCAGGGAAACACTAATGACGAATCAAATTGTTTTGGCTTCCTTCATAAAACAAGTATCTTTTGGTTCCTATAACTACCAAGCTTCACCAGAAGTTAGAAACTCAAAAGTACCCACAACGGTTAGCAAAGTAGAGACGATCTGGGTGGTCATATTTCAAAATACCCAAAGTATTAATATTGAAAGTTTCATCTAAGTCATGAGGTTGCCGTTATATCCAAGAAAACTCTCCATAATTAAATTTCTATAGTTATGTACACTACAAGCAAAGCCTTCTGGTGGCTGCAGCAGCATGACCAGTTCTATCAGGTTTCTGTTCTTACAAAAACCAACAAAGTTGTTTGGAATTGACAGAAAGATAAAGTATCTTCTATAATGAGAAACATGGATAAGGTTAAAAATAAAAACCAAGACAGTTTAAGGGGGGGGGGGGCAGTGCTACGATATAATTACCCAGAGATAATGGCTGTCAGCACTTTATTAGATGTCATTTTAGCCCTTTTATACTATGAGTGCATACTGGCTCCCTCAAGTTCAAGTCAGTTGCATTTCTCAATGAATGCTCATATAGTGACAAAAATCTAAGCTTTCTAAAAAGTTAATTTCCTGCTCTCCTTGACAGCTAGCCCTAGCACAGGAGCTGGCTCTTGCCAAGCAGATGCACCAACATGACTTCGGAAAGCAGAGTTAATGCAGTGAGACAAAGGTCAGCTGCAGTCCCCCTCACTGTTCTAACTTCCAAACAGTCAAAGAGAATGTTGACTTTTCTGGGGCACAGGTCCCAGTACCTAATTCGTACATTCATAGGTGTCAAAAGCTAGTACCATAGCATCCATAAAGCCATTGTGAACCATGCCATAATAGTGGACCTAGACCCAGTAGTTAGGAAAGGGATCTGTTCCTTCCTTTGGTGCTACAGAAACTGCAGATTTGCTGGCTGGCATCCTCTGTAGTAAGCTGCCCTTCCCCCCAACAGAAATGTGTTCATGAGATACAGCAAGACATAAATAAATTGTGCTTCAATCACTATGCATTTTAAAGTCTCTTAGTTTCACAAGCTATTGCTTGTTCAAACTTATAAGTGTCCATGGGCTACAACCATGGCCCAGAGGTTATGAGCACTTTTGGTCCTTTGAAGAAGGACTGGAGTTCAAGTCTCAGCACCCACATTGGGTAGCATGCAGCCACTTGTAGGTAACTCCAGCTCCTGGAAATCTGAAACCCTCTTTTGGCCCTCCATGGGCACTGGCTAACATCTATAAACCTATAAAATTAAAAATAAAATAAGTCTTTAAAGACTCCAACTGATATTTTGGGAATGACTGTTAAAGATGAGCAAACAAAACAATAGAAATGGAAGGGAGTAGAGAGGAGGAGAAAGATAGTTAGAGATGCTGAGTAATGAAATAACTGCTCTTTCCTAAGGTTTATGTTTCATTGGTGATACACTATAAATGGGTAAAGTGACGTGGTGAGTGTTTCAAAGCAGTAGGCTTCATGAGAGTACAAAGACCGTGGTGATCTCCAGGGATGTTTCCAGGGCTCAAGCACACACCTCCATAAGAGAAAATTGTCAGGCCAGGCAGTGGTAGCGCACGCCTTTGAGCCCAGCACTTGGGAGGCAGAGGCAGGCGGATTTCTGAGTTCGAGGCCAGCCTAGTCTACACAGTGAGTTCCAGGACAGCCAGGGCTACACAGAGAAACCCTGTCTTGAAAAACAAAAAAAGAAAAAAGGAAAAATTGTCTTTGTATCCTCCAAGCAGAACAACACAACCCAACAGACAGTGTGAAGGCAGACATGGGAATCTATCTGGCCCTACCACAACAGACTTTAAAGAAACTTACAAAGATGTAAAGCTGTGCCTCCCTTCTTAGTAACCGTATTTATTTGGTAAACATTTTTTAATCAAAAAATTTTTATTTGTATTAACATAGGAAGATTTATTAGTTTCATTTAAAATCATAATATTTTTAAATGCTCTGAATTTATCCTTCTACAGGTAAATATTGGTAAGACACATGGACAGATGCTCTTCTAGGTCTTTGACTATTATGAATAAGCCTTGTCTTCAGCCCTTCAGTCACAGGCTATTGTATGCATATGGACAGATGCTTGCAAGGGTGTCTGCACACACACACACATACACACATACACAGAAATTATAAAATTTAAAAAAACATATATACTAGGAAAGTCCTGTAACTGTCAGAATTCGTTAATAAACACTAAAGTGTAATTTAAAGGACCAAGTTTTCTACACATATAAAATACTAGGCAGCCTTTCTAACTGTTGTAGTAGGAAGAACACTGTATTGAATAAATAGATTTAAATACCACTTTCACAACTTATTAGCTGTGTGGGCATCTGCTCCCTATTATTCTCCCTACTACCAATAGGACAAACTCAACAGCAAGCATATTAAAACTAAAATTGTTGTATTTTGCAAGCAATTCACCATCACTTAATTACTTGAGATTATATGGGGTAATTTCTGTGTAATTATATACACTTGCTAATTCAATCACTAGGGAGGATATTTAGCAGCTAACTCAGTACCACATTCTCTTGCTGCAGTAGCCATGTGACTGCACATGACTAAATCAAGTTCCTTAAGAAACATTTTCTAATTCATTTCATATCTGTCTAGCTATGGGCACTGATCTAAATGGGTATATGAACATCTCAAAAGAAAACAAAGCAAAAAAAAAAAAGTGCAAATGCTTGCGTTAATCCCAAAAAGGAAAAAAAAAATGCTTTTCTTTGAGGTGGAATGTTAGTTTGCCATGGAATATTCTGCTGTTGTGATACATGCTCAGAAGGAGAAGGAGGAAGGAAGAAAAGAAGTTGTAAAGTCTGGAGTGAGTGTGTGAGATGGGGGTTGATGTGGGAGGACTTAGGGGTAGCTGTAGGAAGTAGCATAATCAAAATGTACTGCATGAGTGTATGATTATTAGTTTATAAGAGATTACAAGAATCCAAGTTCCAATTCTAGACACCTATGTGAAAGGTGAATTGCATTCTCTTACAGAAAAGAAACAGGAGGATCCCAGAGGTTCATTGACCAACCTTTAGTACACACAGTGAGTTCGAGGTTCAGTGAGAGAATCTGTCTCAAAATAATGTTCTCAAGGGGCTGGGGGAGAGATGAGCCAACTGAGAAAGCTAGGCTCACATACAATGTGTCAAAAAAAGTTTTCAACAAAAGAGAAAGGTATGTGATGTCAGTTTCTAGCCTCAAGCCTCCAGCCCCAACACACACACACACACACACACACACACACACACACACACACTTATGTGGAAATGTAATTGCCTAGCCCCCACTTGCTTCTGGTCTCATCTTCCCAAACACCTTCCTGCCATTTATCGTCGTAATTGACTACTGAGCTCCTTATTAATCCTTATTAATCATTTCGCTCCCTACATGCACACTATGTCCTCTGTGTCCCTGATAACTATCTGTTTCTAGAGTAGCATGCCCTAGCTAATTCCTTTTTCTTCTTCTTTCTTTCTTTTGTTCTTTCTTTTGTGTTTGGAGGGAGTAGCTGGAAGAGTGTGGTTGGTTGGTTTGTTTGTTTGTTTGTTTGTTTGTTTTAGGTCTTTTTGGGTTTTTGAGATATGTAGCTCTGGCTAGTCTGGAACTCACTATGTAGAATGAACACAAACTCACAGAACACCTGCCTCTGCCTCCCAAGCGCTGGGATTAAAGGCGTGTCCCATACACATGGCTTGCCCTAGCTCATTTTTAGCTGTGCTTCAAAGTTCACCTCACTAATCTCCTCCAGGAAGCTTTCATGTATGATTTGCATCCTCAAAAACAATAAAAAGAATACAATGTGTTTCCTTTCCACCACCCACAACATGAGATCTGATATCTTAGGGAGGGTGTTTTATAAGAAGAATACGCCAATTTATTTTTCAAATATATATATATATATATATACATATATACGTAGAACAGGGTTTTATGGATTTGGGAAGTTACATAACCTGCCTTAGTTATATTTTATTTATTAATAAAATAACAATTACTGGATTGCATCAGGTAAGTAGTACTGGATTAGGCGTGCAGTGACATACATAAATAGCAGCACCTTCATTTGTTGTAATTACTTTTTTTTTTAAACCAATATCATTTCTGCTGTAACAAAATTTCTAGTATTAGAACTCTAAAATATCAAGAAGAAACTTAAAAGAGGTAAGACAAATTTTAAATTCGAAGGTCTTGGCCTTTCCACTGCTGAGCTTTTGAAACTTAATGCAGTATAAAATTGATGTGCCAGAGTGGCCTTTGCACAGCCCTGTGTTTTCTTCCCTTCCAGGAGTGCATGAAGGATGCAGAATATAGAAGTGATACCCTGAGACTGCTCAGGGTCCGTGATGCAATCTGCCAACCTGAATAGTTTGTCTCTAGAAACACTGACACACTTGCATGTCTCACCAATGCACATGTGATGCACATTGCTCCCCCTTCCTTGACAACTGTACACCTCATGCTACACTAGAGCAGTTGCTGCCTTTGCGACCACACATTGCCAAGCCTG
Organism: Montemys delectorum; assembly: GCA_019843815.1. Lineage (NCBI taxonomy): Eukaryota > Metazoa > Chordata > Mammalia > Rodentia > Muridae > Montemys > Montemys delectorum. The sequence goes on from JADRCD010203094.1 coordinate 38,933, forward strand.
CCATTCACACAAGGAATACTGTGATTGTTGAACAAAGGGCTGCAAGCAAGGCAGAGGAAACTGTGACGCCTTAGGTTATGTGGGCATCATCTTCACTGAGACAGAAGGGAGAGTTGTCTGTATCAGCTACTCCAGGAATGTGGAAAAGGAGGCAGGAAGACTGTAAGAGCTAGAGAATGGGACACGTCGGGGGCACTTGTGCTTTGGAATACTGACTCTCACTCGGGATACATGAGCGCTGACTCTTGAACTCACAGTCGCTGTCATTCACTTGCCAAAGATATCTACAAGATTGAGCCTGTCAGCAAGGTGTCATGGAAGGAGGAGGGATTCTTGCGGCCCCCATGCCTCCCAGAAAATTTAAAAGCAAATAAAGGGTGATGGGGAAGGGGATAAGACATTTTGTTCAATAATATAGCTATTGGCAACAGACACATACTCTAATAGTCAAACTCCACCCACTTCTGTAAACAATCCTGATGGAAACTCAGTGGGTTACACACAAAAGAGCATGAAAGTTGAATATGAACAATTGGTGAAGGGGATTAGCAGGAAGCAGAAGAAAAAGACAGAGAAAGTGGGGAAATGAATATGACTGGAACATACTGATGTGTTATAATAAAACCAGTATTGTACAAATGTAAAATTTAGAAACAGACAAAACTTAAAAAAAGAAAGAAACTTGCTAAAAGATGAAAAAAATTGGGGACAGAATAGTAAGAGCACAAATATAGCTTCTAAAGCCATTCTTTTTAAAACAAACAAATATGTAAAAAAAAACAAAAAAACAAAAACAAACAAAAAAAAAACCCAGGACTTCCACAAAAATGGTTGATTCTCTCTCACTGAACAGAGAAGAACAGAAGCAGTGTATACTAGCTTAGATTTATTATTCCAGAAAAACAAGGAAATTTTCAAGAAATAATACTTGTCACAAGCATTCAAAATTATAAGCCACTAGGAAAGGGTGTCAATAAACAATTTCAACTAAGAACAACATACTCACGAGAATGGGATATTGAGGCTACCTGGTAAGTGTGGCAGAGATGCTGATGGTGCTTTGTGCAGCTGGCCTCACATAAATACATTATCCCTTGTCCTAAGGGCAAAACACATGATCTCTAAAACTCTCCTCAAGACTGTGTAGTAATGACAGGGGAGAATTTAAAGAGGAGGAGGAAGGGAGGGAGGAAGAGGGAAAGAGAGCGAACAAGAACTGTATTTTTCAGGTATACTGACATTGCAAAAGGTGACAAAGAAGGATTAAGAATTGTTACAGATTAAAGGCTAAGAGAGACTAAAGAAACAGGATGATCAAATAAAACAGAATAATGCCACATATCAGTGGTTCTCATGCCAAGGGTCATGACCCCTGTGGCAACACTCTAGCTCCAAAAACTATTTACATTACAATTCATAACAGTAGCAAGATTGCAGTTATAAAGAAACAATGAAAATAATTTTAGGGTTGGGGGGTCACCACAAAATGAGGAACTGTATGGAGAGGTTGCAGCATTAGGAAAGCTTACACTACAAAAAAAAGCCAAATATTATGAAGTACATGTTGAGTGCACTGACAAATTCAAGCACGGATGCTAAGTTACAAAACATTTTATTACCATGGAATTCACTGATGTTGGAAACTGCACTGTAGTTATGTAAAAATATTCTTTACACTTAGGAAATCACAACTGAATGTTTAGAGTGAAAAGAAAGCAATATTATCTGTAACTCTCAAAAGATTCTGAGAAAAGAATACCTGTGTATGCATAAATTCTCTACATATATCCATTCTGTTTATTCATCATTTTCTCAGTTTATATATGCAAATATATAATATTTAGTGTATATAAAATACACACAAATATAGAGAGGGGGAAGAAAGAGGAGAAATAAGTCCTAATTTTCAGAGTTTATAGGTATTCTGAATGCCATCCTTACAAGTCTAAAGTTGAATTTATCTCAAAATACAAAGTTGAAAAGAATTAGAGGGTGATAAAGACAGTCTCTCTCCTGTGAGCAAAGCAGAGGACCACATGGGGAAACACACCCAGATAATGTGAGTCATTGACAATGTTCTCAGACTCATGATGATTTCCCTTTGAGTCTGCATTGTGACAACATATATACTGAGCATATTGTGGCAAGTGTAAATAAAAAACTACAGTAGGAAAGAGAATAAAGGAAAAATCAATTCTGTGTAAATTGCTATCATAACTGTGTCAAAAGTATAGCAATTTGAAAAGCTCTCAAATGCAAGCACAACGGAGCAGGGCCTAGAATTTCTGGAGTGATAATTGCCAGTTCGCTTTGATTCTGCTAAAATAAATGCATAATGTAGTTTTAGAGCAGGCTATTCAGCACTTAGTTATCTTTCTTCATCAATTTCATAATAATTTTCCCCCTCAACAGAAGAGTTTTCTTTTTCAAATTCAAAAGCACATAGTTAACAAGAGTTAATACAATTAATTATACTCACATGTAGTTCTCACTAAGTACCAGGAAACATTCTAATAGTCTTGAGGGTTTTTTTTTAGTAACCCTTATGTCAAAAGGGTTACATAAAAAAAAAACATATTTTGTTAAGCTTTCTTACCTAACTTATGATGGTCTGAATTATGTTTGGGCCCCAAAGATGCATGTGTTTAAATGCTTAGACAAAGGAATGGCACTATGAGGAAGTGTGGCCTTGCTGGAGTAGGTGTGACCTTGTTGGAGGAAGTTCATCACTGTATAGGTGGGCTTTGAGGTCTCCTATGCTCAGGCACCATCCAGTGTAGAATCAGAGCCTCCTCCTAGCTGCCTGCAAAACAGTCCCCTTCTGGTTGCCTTTACATGGAGATGTAGAACTCTCAGCTCTTTCTCCAGTACCATGTCTGCCTGCATGCTGCCATGCTTCCTGCCATGATGATAAGAGACTAAACCTCTGAAACTTGAAGCCAGCCCCAATTAAATGTTTGCATTTATAAGAGTTGCCTTGGTCATGGTATCTCTTCACAGCAATGGAAACCCTAAGACACCTCTCTAAACCTAAGATCTGACCACAAAGGCTTCTTGAACTGAAAATAAAGTTTAAAACGAGGTACTGCTTTAAATCCAGTCCCTTAGGTCATTAGATGAGCAACAAGTTAGAGTTATGGTTGTCATTTGGTATAAAAATGAAAGGGGGGAAAAAAGCTATCCTTAAAAACAAGTCACTTGTTGTCCTGTTCCTTTATCTTTTTAACCATTCATGAAAAATGAAGTACTGCTGAGAAATTAAAATACAACCAGAGACAGGGGAATAAAAAGAAAAAGTTAAAATGTTTTCTATCTACAAGCATACAAAAATATCGCATACTTTAAAGACCCAGGGAAGGCTACTGCTCTAGTTCCAGCCTGTTGCTGTGATCAACCACTCTGACCAAAGCAACATAAGAAAGGAAAGGGCTTATTTCAGGTTATGCTTCCAGGTCACAGTCCATCAACCATAGGCAAACACTATCCACTGGTCAGTCTCTGGCTTGCTGCATAGATCAGGCATGGCTATTTTTTAATACAGCCCAGGACCACTGGCTGAGGGATGGTACGCTCTACAGTAGACATGGCCTTCCCATATCAGTTAATAATCAGGGCAATGCCCCGCAGACATGCTCACAAGCCAATCTAATCTAGGCAATTCTTCAGCTAAGCTGTCCTCTTTACAGGTAACTCTAGGTTATGTCAAGTGACATAAAACCAGGACAATTGTGTAGATTAGCTGGCCCTTTGCATATAAAAAGATATTTATCTGGCATAAGGTCATTGCAAGATGGACTAAAAAGATAAATAACCACAGCACCTCACTGTCTAGCTCATCTTACACAATAGTTCCACTCTCATTTTTTTTTCTCATTATATCATCTACATGGAAATATGAACCAATGTTTTCCAATTAGGGAAACAAGGCTGTGTGAAGGCTGCTTAGAACCTCTAGAAAGCCCTTAGCTAGCTCACTCTGGTAGCTGTTAGAAGATTCGCCTGTGATCTAAGCCCAGCACAGCAGACACAATTCCTTAGGACATGGTGTATCAGGGAATGTCTGCACATAGCAAACTCAGGATCAGCCTGGAGCTATGTTCATGTGTGAGTGTGTGCCTGTGTGTGGTCATGCTTGCGTGTGTGTGTGTGTGTGTGTGTGTGTGTGTGTGTGTGTGTGTGTATTCATGCATGCTCAGCTTAACCAGTCCTTCCTGCTACCTGGTTCTAACCTGTACTATAAGCACAGTTCTGTAGTATCTGTCCAATCCTATGAACATTCTTCATCTCATATAGATGCAAGAAATCCCTCTCCTACTTCTAAACTGACTATTGCTTTGCTGGAAATGGAAGTAATAAGAAGTGTGTAGAGTGAAATATACAGATGTGGCCTGGGTGTGATGGTATACACCCAGCACTCAGAAGGTAGCAGCAAATGGATTTCTGTGGAATCAAGGCTAGCCTGGTCTACATAACAACTACCAGATAGGTCAAGGCTAAGCAAAGAGAGACTTGTCTTTTAAAAACATAAAATGACACAAGACAATAAGATTATATAATTGCAGTGACTTCTACTCTTTATCATTTGTTTGGTATATTTGAAAAGATAATAGCTGATGTATTTTAAAGATCTAGAATCTTGTCCTGTCTAGCCTCTCTTCTCTTCTTCTCTTTTCTTTCTCCTCTTCCTTCCTCCATTTCTCCCTCCTTTCCTGTATCTCTCCATAATAGAAGATGAGATAATTTGAGCAGCAAAGTGTTTTTTAATTCATAAGATGTTATGTTCTATAGAAGATACCATTGGTCCAATAATTTAATGATTAAACCAATAATACAGACCTTTTTCAAATTGTCACTACATGTCTGACCACTGGATAGAGTACTCTTTAAGATATCTTGAGATATCTTTAGATATACTACTTTACATACAAATACAAATTCTAATATGGCAAATAAACAGAAATAAAGCCTCTCAGACTGCTACCCTACTGGAATGATACAGCACATCTCACAAGGATGAGCTATGAGAAATAAATTGGTTTGAAATATTATTGCACATCAAGTATCATTTCATTTATAAGATCCACTGGCAAAGCAATACATCTGCTAAAGGCTTTAATGCTTTGTAATACCCCAAAATTCTTCTGAAATGTGTTTCCCTCATGTTTTTAAATGCATAAAATACAAGCTTTATGTAAAGTCTCAAGTAAAAATGAGTAAATAATTCCTTCTAAAAATTTGTTGGTTATTTAATAGACATGTTTTGCTACATGTGCAAAAAATTGACTAGTGTACTCTCTAAAAATACATTCATATGAGTACTGGGATTTCTCCAGCCTTACAAAGGATAATAGATGGAAAACATCAACATAAGGAACAAAACTACACCCCAGAAGAATCAAGAAGGTAATCTTTCAACAAATCCACACAAACCTATTCCACTTCTTACAACAAAAAACAACAGGAAGTGACAATTACTTTTTCTTAATATATTAATATGAAAATTAATATTACCAACATATCCTAATTGATTGAAATCCAACAATATGAGGAATTAGAAATTTGTTGATTGTCATCCAATGGTCTCTCTAATTTGGTATTTGGAGAAATAGGTCCAACATTGTACAATCTATATACACTTTCAGCTTGTTTGTGACAGTATCTGGCTGTGTACAACATAAGGGCCTTGAAATCTTGCTTCTCCTATCTCAGCCTCTCTATTAGTAGTATTGTTTATTTCATGTCTTTACACTATACTATGGTTTTCATAACAGCTTATATATTTCAAAAGTATTTATATACCCAAAAGAAACATAGACGATTAACTAGGAAGGTTGCTTGTAAGAGAACAACAAAGAGTGAGACTGAATGCTTTGCTTGACATTGTAACTCTTGTATCAAGTTTGAAGAAGAAGACTTTATAAGTTCCTCTTTCTCTGAGATGAATGCTTTTCCAAATTATCACAGCTAGTGAACCAAATTCTTATCCTCACCTAATGTCTGTACCACCTTACAAGCAGAACCATTGTTCATTGAAACAGTTGGTGAATGACTTTATGGATAGACCATCTTAATACACACACCATTTCTTAAATGAATGTAACCTGTTCTCTGTGGGCTGAGAATAAAGTCACTCACTCAAGTCAAATAGCTTTGACCATAGTAGGAAGTCTGTATCCAAAAATCAAGCCTAATATTCATTTCTTGGTGCAACAGAACTATCAACTCTCAGCTTAGCTACGATGGAGGTAAAACCCTTTGGTGACATGATGGTCATTGAAGTACAGCCTTATTATAATGAAATCCAATGTCTAAAAATTGTTCTTATTTTGGGCTTGTACCACAGTAAGAGCCAAGATTTTAAACTCTACTAAATACAAAACAAACAAAAAGATCTCATATATTTATATTCATTTAAGAAAATACCAGTAGTGATGTATTATTTTGAAGTATACAGTTAATATGTTTGGAGTTATTTAAAATTTACATTGAGAAAAATGTGTTTTCACTATTACTGTAGACAAAAATCTACATAAGATTGTTAAATTGATTGTTGTTTTATATCAAACAACTTTTATAATACTTATATGTATTGTTACAATATTTTATAAATTTAAGGAATATGACAAAAAAGATATTGTAGGTATTGAAGGAGGGGTCTTTGAGAGGAGTGGGGTTACAAAAGGGAAACAAGAATGTGATTTAATTCTATTTACTTAAAATGTTTTTAAATGTTAACAAATTCAGATAAATTGAAATCATGTAAGTTTTCTCATCATAATGCAATAAAAGTTTAAAAAAAGAGAAAGAGACCTTACCCAAACCATGAAAAAAAAAAAAAAAAAAGAGTACTGGGATTTCAACTGTACTTTCTGAGAAATACATTCATAAAAATACTGGGGTTTCAACTGTCTGACAAGATCTAAAATTATTAGCATCAAGTCAGTCAGAGGATGTTAAATTAGCACTAGCCGTTGACTAGTGAGAATGAAAAACCAGTGGGTGGTCACAGCATAAGGTCAGAAGGAATTTCAGTATGGAAACCAGGACACCTACAGGAAAGTGTTACTAGTAATTCATTAAAAATTTAAAAGTGGAGCTGTTCTCAAAAAGCCACTTACCCCAAGAAGACTAACATCATAAATACATCTCTAAGAATGGTGATTATTTAATATTAGCATTTATCAAGCACTAACCATATTTGAAAGGCTCTGGGATTTTGCTCCCTTTGTAAAAGTTTTATCTCCTAGACCCAAGCTTGAACATACTATTAGTGACTACCCCCTCAAAGCCATTCAAATTCACAGTGAATTCCATCTACCACAAAAGTCATTATGCTGAAGTCTTAGACAGCAAAGAATAATATGAATTGGTCCCTGGTCTTAAGCACTCACAGCCATGAAAACTGACTCAATATAATGTGATACGTGCTAGAAAAGAACTGTGTCTAGTTCTGGCTAGGAAGGAAGCAATTAATTTTGTTCAGAAGCAGAGAAGCTGCCACAGAGAAAAGATGATGTATCAAACCTTTGTGATGGCATCTAAATATGAAGACTAACACTAATTTACAAAATAGGCTTCATAGCCAGATGTGAGTTCCAGGTCAATTCCCAGTGGTTCCATAGAATTTAGCAAGTTGTTTGGAAGCCACAGTCTAGTCCTATTTCTGGAATCTGACTTCTACTAGCAATCCTGCTTCTACGATTCCTTCTGCCATTACTAATCCACATGAAGCAACAGCGAGACTCTTTGAAGGGTGTTAGGAATTATACCTCATATGCCTTAATTTTCCCTCTGATTCTTACATGAATCTTTATTTGATACTAAATCATAAAACTATTTAATTGTGGGTTGTTTACATTTAGCCAGTATTCATAAAGTAATGGTTGAGGGTCAAGAATATTCCAGGCATGTGGAGTACATCAGTGAACAAAACAGATAATAAATAAATAAATAAATAAATAAATAAATAACCTGTCCATAGAGAGGACAAAGGAAATTATCTGTTGAAAAGTTTTAAATATTCTATTGTCTGCATCCTTAACCATGATTTCCCTCTTAGAACAGCACTAGTAAATTTCCAAATGGCCATTGACATAGGAGGAAAAATCTAGATGATGATGCAGAATTGGTAATACTGCCTTCAAGCTCCCACATCTCTAACTTCACACTTTGAGGCTTGGCAGCCTAACAAAAAGGTTGCACATTAATGAGACTCCCTCAAAACCAATTAGAAGATAGTCGTCTTTGCCTCCTCAGACTTTGAGAACTAAGACATAACCAGCTAAGTTTTATTTAATGATGAATAAAGTCTGTACAAAAATCAGAAATTATTAACATAAAAACACATAATCGCAAATGGTTCTATATCTAGGAATTTTCAGCCTTAGAAGACTATTTTACAGTGCAGGATACTTGTGGTTTATTATTCAATAGGCATTATAAGACATCGACTCTTTCAGGTACCTCAGAAACAGAAACACATTCAGAGCATATCACAACAAGGGAGGGATTACTGAAGGAATACATAGCAAGCTGAGGAAGGATGGGGCCCATCTGCTCTGAGAGCACAGAGCCTAGAGATATCACATGCGAGATTTGAGTCTGCCTTGCTTTGACTTCTCTAGATCTGCCGCTGTCCTTTACTAACCTACTAGTTCCCTGTATTACTTCTCCCATCAGCTCACAGTGTGATTCTCTGCACAGCGGCTACAGTCTCTTCCCTCTGGCTTGCCTTCATGTGCATCCTTCTGCATCTTTCCATTTGTTGCCTCACTCTCTTTCGGATGGGGCTATGTGACCTTCTTCCATATTTCTCATGGAGCCTCATGAGGATCATTCTTTAATTGTAATGCTCAAAACAAAATGAAAGCCTTGGGAACATCTGTATAATGCATCATTCAAAGGAGGACTAAACATGATATATATACCACGAGATTCCTTTAAGAAGGAGAAGAAGTCCTACATTAACTCTAAGCACTTTCAGTGAACTGGACAAAAAAAGAACACTATGACATACATCGCTACACAGGTAATGCATGCAAAGACTGAAGTCAAAAGTAACTCCCAAAAGGTTAGGTAATACCTTTAAGATACAGAGGCAAATGATCACTGGTGAATAAATATGGCATACCAGAAATTTACCACTCTGAAGGGTGTGAAGAATGGATGTTATCTGTTGTAGAATATGTAAGTTGAGCTTACAAATAAAACAAACCATGCTGTATGAACACCTTTTGCTTTTAAATGAATATAATATGCATGTACATCAATATTCGAGGACACAAGAGTTCCATGGCACATGTGTAGGCCAGAAGACAATTTTGTGGAGTGAGTTTTCTCCTTGTATTTTTACTTTGGTTCCAAGGACCAAACTCAGTCATCAGGCTTGTGGGCCAAGTGGACTTACACACAGAGCTATCTAACCAGTGCCACAAACACTATTTTTAAGGCAGCATGGATAAACTGCAAGCAACATCCTTAAATTTCCCTAGTTGGCCATAATTTGTACTCTCCAAGCTGTGACACCCATAATATACATATACAGGGCCTAGAGAGAGAGAGAGAGAGAGAGAGAGAGAGAGAGAGAGAGAGAGAG
>JADRCD010203096.1:0-17451 GCA_019843815.1 Montemys delectorum
CTACTTTTCTGTAGTTGTTTTACCAGGCAAGGCCAGATCCGTGGGTGTTCAACCTGCATAAAGGTTTGTGCCTCCCTTCCCCACACCCCATGCTCAGAGAAAAGCTCTGAGTTTGATGCGCTGCCTCCTGTTCTCTTTAACCCTCTCTAGTTTCTCTGTGCGGTGGGCCTGGTAAATCATGTCACCAAATCTGCTGTCCAGGGATGGTGGCTCTCTGCAGTTGCTGGCTCAGGATGTTTCACCATCCTGTGTTGTTTCTCTCGGTACTGCCCAATTTTAAAACGATCCTTTTTATTGTAAAACTCATTTCATTCATTTTAAGAGTGCACCTGTTTCCTGTGTGGGGCCTTGAACAGCCCGCAACATTCATAGTATCCAAACTTACATTGTGCCAACATCTACCCCTCCAGATTTTTCACCCACCATGCGACCCTGTTCTTTTTTTTTAAAGATTAATTTATTTTATTTTATATATATGAGTACACTGTAGCTGTACAGATGGCCGTGAGCCATCATGTGGCTGCTGGGAATTGAACTCAGGACTGCCCCGCTCAATCCGGCCTCTCCGCTTGCTCAGGCATAATACACTGTAGCTGTCTTCAGACGAACCAGAAGAGGGCGTCAGATCTCATTACAGATGGTTGTGAGCCACCATGTGGTTGCTGGGATCTGAACTCAGGACGGAAGAGCAGTCAGTGCTCTTACCCGCTAAGCTATCTCGCCAGCCCCTGACCCTGTTCTTATCATAGTTCAGACTCCCTACTGTTTCTACAAATGTACTGTACCTTTCATCTATTCAAATAATCTGCCATTTCTAAGGATGACAAAAATATATGTTTTCCTCCTCCTCTGTGTTGTACCAGTTAGTTTTTGTCAACCTGACACAAGTTAGAGTCACTTAGGAAGAGGGAAGCTCAGTTGAGAGAATGCCTCTGTCTGATTGACCTGTGGGCAAGTCTATGGGACATTTTCTCCATTGATAGTTGATGTGAGAGGCCCATCTGACCACTGCAGTGCCACCTCAGGCAGGTTGGTCTTGGGTTGCATAAGAAAACAGGCTGAGAAAACCACGGGGGAGCCAGCCAGCACTCATCCACGACTCTGCTTCAGTGCCTGCCTCCAGGTTCCTGCACTGAGTTCCTGTCCTCTGTTCCCTCAGCATTGTGATCAGGACATGTGAGCTTGTTAAACCCTTTCCTTCGTTGAGTCACTTTTGGCCACGGTGTTTATCATGGCAATAGAAAGAAAGCTAGGACACAAGAGTAAGAACGTATTTGCTGGACACTTTGCTATTGTCAAAATCAACAGGTTAACCAGGAGACCTTGGAGTTGGGGTAGGGGCTGGAGTGGGGTAGGGTGGAGAGTTCTAGTGAGCTGCCACAGCTGCTAGCCAGAAATAAAAGACTGGCCCTGAGACAAAATTCTCTCTAAGCCACCAACTGTGCGTCTAGGTAGCAACTGATCAAAACATTGTTGAATGTAATAAGCTAGAGGAGTTTATCATGAAAGTTTGGGATGAATGGCTTATATGGAAAACTGAACTGACACAGATAAGAGGGTGGGGGCCAGTGTGAAGTTCTTGGCTCTGGTTGATTGATTCTGCAAGTTCAGTGCCTTTAGAGGCCAGATAGCTAATCCCCGGAACCTTTTCTCGTGGTTGGTTTAGCCTAAAGTCACCAGTTAAAGGGGACCCCTTTGGCCTCTGGTTTCCATCCTATAACTCAGTACACCTCACAATCTTTTTCTTAGCATTGCTTTGATGAGGTCAGCCTATCCCAGCATTTCCTGTAGGAAGAATGGCCAGGTGCCTGGGACCTAGCTAATGAGACACATGTACAGGGTGTACGTCAGGGCCTTCTTCAGAGAACTACTTCCTAGATAGAGCACAACCTCTTCTCTGTCCCTTCTTCCATTATGTAGCTGGAGACTTGAGCCATCCTGGACCAGGCACATGAGGTGTTTACCCTAGGGATGGTAGATTGGGAGGGACTCTGAGATCATATGGAGCCAACTATAGACTGGAAACCTAAAAGCTATGGGGCACTCTCAGTGGAGTTTTTGAACTACCATGGTAAGCCTTTGGTACTTGGGTTTTATTTACTTATTTACTGGAAATGGGCACCACAGCACACACGTGGAGGTCAGAAGACAACTTGGCTCAGTCTCTTCTCTCCTGCCATATGAGTTTCACAGACTGTATTCATTACATCTAGCTTAAGGGCAAGCACCTTTACCCATGGGTTCTTTGCCACATGGACAGTACCAGGCATGTGCTTCCTCCTCGTAAATCCAACCAGAAACTGACTGGTTACTCACATAACATTTTCACACTATTACACTCAAGCATCAAGTAGGAAGGAAGCTGCCTGATCAGTACCAACTTGTTTTCCCCATGACCACAATGTATGATGTTTTCAGCAACAGAGCTTTGCCGTCAAGTTCTGGTGGGCAACCATGAGCAGTGGTAATAGCCTGATTTGGGACACCTCTTGGTCAACACATGGCCTTGGGCTTTTTATTTGGCTACCTATGGCTTCTGTGATGAAAATGATGCCCTGTGGAGAATAATTCCAGTTAAGCACTTTATGTGAAATATATGACTATGTACTATCTATATATCTATCTATTTATCCATCTATCATCTATCTACCTACCTACTTATCTATCTACCACCTATCTAGCTTTCTATCTATCTATGTATCTTATGGGAGAAGGGAAACAGGGCCTCTGATGGGATAATTAATATTAAAGGGTGGAGTCACAAGATGAGGTTCCAATCCAATAGAACTGAATCCTTTGACTAATAAGAGACAAGGGTGACTGTGGGCAGAGGGATTGTCACTCGAGGTCAGCCGTGAAGTAGCCACCGACAAGCCAAGGGTAGAGCCCTCAGGAGCAAGCTTGCCCCAACCACAAGCTTTGACTCCCAGCTTCTAGAATGAAGAAAGTTAAGCTGTCTCATTCCGTGGTACTTTGTTGCAGCAACCCTACTAGACAGATACAGGAAGTCACAGTATTCTCCACTCACCAGGTGGCACGCCTGGAGAATAATATTTAGCTCCTGTCACTCAGGCACCCTATAATACCCACCCATACCCCACAAGGTAAGCAAGGTAAGAAAAAAGTTCATAGAATCAACATGTTCAAAGTTACACAACACAGGACTCTTGACTGAGACTTCCAACGCAATGGCAGAACCCCCGAAGTTTTCAGTTAGAGCAATGGCTCTCAACCTTCCTAATGCTGCGAGCCTTTAAGACAGTTAACCCCCACAACCATAAAATTACTTTCTCTGCTACTTCATAAATGTAATGTTGAGACTGTTATCAATCAATGATAACGTGTATATCTGCGTTATATGATGGCTATAACGTTCATGACCCTTGTGAAAAGCTATTTAACCCTTCTGAGGAGTTGCGACCTGCCGGTTGAGAAGAGGACTCGCTGCAGAATCTTCAGAGCTTAGTTTGAGAGGTCTCCCTAACCCTACTCAGGAGCTGGGCATCAGAATCCACGGCCTTCGTTTTTTCCAAGAGCTCCCGGAAGTGTTGATTCCCACCACCGCAGTCCTCCCCGGGACTGCAGGAAGAATCATTTTTCCTGTTTGGTTGATTTCCACTTTCTGTAAGGATCAAGTAGATATCTAGGATTAGAAAAGCAATTTATGGTCTGTCTTAACCTCTAGACTGTACGAGGATGCGGGGAGATAGTTTTCCTCTGCTGTCATGACGTTTCCAGCAATGTCAGTTTCAGATACAAAAACATCAGCTCTGATTGTGGGAGTTACTTACTGGCCCATGATGCCCTCTGCCCCGGAGCACACCTTGCCCCACACATAGACGTATCTGTCCTTGAAAAATAAAAATTCATAGCCTAGAAGCCTCTACCCTTTCTAGTGAGTTCCTCACGAGCTCCACCCAGTGTGGCATTTCAGCGATGTAGAGAATGCACATTTGCCTTGGAATATGAAACAGTACTCCTTTGTAATGCTTTATTAATTTGGAATTATGCTTATTTTTTCTCATTACTCTGTGGCCATCCATAGAGGTTTTGTTTGTCTGTTTGTATTTGTTTTTCTCTCCCTCCATTCAATTATCAGTTTTTATAGGAAATCAGACAAACACCAACCCCTATTTCCTGAACTGTCAGATAATTTTAGGGAAAAGGGATACTTGCAGGAGCCATTCATTCATTATCTTCTTGGCATCAGAAAAGATCCTTTTCCAGCATGTGTCTTACTCAGGAGACCTAAACCTGCCCAGTATTTCAAGAACAGATGGGAGTGCAATTTGCTTCTCTATGATTTTTTTTTTATCTGAAGCTCCATTTAAAAAAAAAAAAACCGCCAACAACAACTTTTCTTCTATTTTAAGAACACAATCAATTCTAAAGCTCAGCCGGGCTTTAAGGATCATTCGCCAGTTCTCTACCAGTTTCTCCAGGGGAAAAAGAGAGAGGAAGCAAGGCGAAGTAAAAAATCAATAGAGATTGCACGAGTTAGCTCCTGCCCACATCCTGTCCCATACCAGGAGGCTCAAGTACACTTTCTGAATAGAGGTGCCTGAAGGCTGTGCTAGCTCCACTCCAGCATTCATCCCAGGCAAGAGATGGTTATCAGCTGGAGGTAGGAATGGAGGCTGCTGTGGAATAAAGAGGAGCTTCTGGTGTGTTCTGGTTCATCTGTGCCAGTGGGAAACAAGGAGAAGAAGGACCCTACTCTCCCAGAGCCTTGACAGTAAATAGCCTGCAACCCCCAGAAGAAAAGGAGCTTGCGATTAAGGGACAGCCCGAGACTCAGGCTGCCAGAACGCACTCTTTAAAAGGGTGGATTTTATGTCATGAGAATTATTTTATTCCCATCCTTTCCCCATTGAGATCTACCTGTTCTTCAAGTCAACAGAGTTTCCTTTTAAGCACTTCTATCTCACTCAGGCAGTGGTGCTACATGCCTTTAATCCCAGGCAGAGGCAGGCAGGTCTCTCAGTTCTAGGACAGCCTGGTCTACAGAGTGAGTTCCAGGACAACCAGAGCTACAGCCAGATAGAAAAGAAAAATAAGCTGGGCGGTGGTGGTGCATGCCTTTAATCCCAGCACTTTGGAGGCAGAGGCAGGCGGATTTCTGAATTTGAGGCCAGCCTGGTCTACAGAGTGAGTTCCAGGACAGCCAGGGCTATACAGAGAAACCCTGTCTTGAAAACAAAACAACAAAACAACAAAACAAAACAAAACAAAAAAAGAAAGAAAGAAAATAAAAATTTCTCTTATGACTTAGGACACCAGTCATCACTCCCATGACACATCCCATCAACACCAGGAGAGATGTCAAGGGTACGACTGACTTTACATTCAGCCCTACAATATGCAGAGCTAAGAGTGAGCTCCATGGTAGATTGTGGCATGCGGTACGAGGTCTGGGTTTGATCCCCTGCAGCATATAAACAAGGAAAGGCAGTACAAGATAATCATATGCTTGTCTAGACACAGACGACTGTCTGTAAAGGTGTTCACTAACCCCAGACTATTCGTCTTTGGGACTGAAGCTGGAGGAGGGCACTCCCAAGGAAAGGAGGTTTGAACGGTTCTAGATTTTAAATATCAAGAAGTATTTCTTAAGTGGAAGAAAAAAATTTTTTTTCAAAATAAGGCTTCTCTGTGTAGTTCTGGAACTCACTCTGTAGACCAGGCTGGCCTCAAACTTACAGAGATTTGCCAGCCTCTGCCTCCCAAGGGCTGGGATTAAAGGCATGCACCACCACTGCCTGGCTAGAAAATTTTAATTGCTTGAAATAATTCTAGCATGGAGAGTTTAAAAAGGTACTAAGCCACAGATTATTCAAGAGGATTGAATTCATCTGGAAAGCTCTTATATCTAAGTCTACTTTACTCAAAAAATGATACGCTATACAATAGTTAAGATTTTTTTTTTTTAAACAGGAGGAGTAAAGAAAATACAATGGCATTGTCACCTCCCATCCCATCACTCCCTTAAAAATTTACTATCGTTACCAGGCATCCTTTCATTCAAAAGACAGGTAGATCTCTATGAGTTCAAGGCCAGCCTGGTCTACTACAAAGTGAGTTCTAAGCCATTCAGAGCTACATAGTGAGACCTTGTTGATTGATAGTGATAAGTTATTTTTCTGCTGGTGGAATGAGCCATTTCAAGCCAGATTAGAATATATTAAAGGCAGGATTATTGGGAGGATGCTATCTGGTGAGTTCACTGACCCCAAGGAAGGTGGTCAGGGAAGTCATTATGGGGAGAGTGGGGGTGGAGGAGAGAAAGAGAGAAATGGTACGCATGCTCGGAGAGATGAGGAGAAGAAGAGAGAGGGAGAGAGAGGAAAAGAGAGAAAGGGTGCAAAATGTCTTTATTATATAGAGAGGAGCCTCTGGGGGAAGGACAGCCCAGACCCTGGGCTGGAAAGTTCAGGGTTGAGGGCAGGGTATGCCAGGTAGGGACTGAGGGATGCTGGGAGGAGCTGGAGGCCAGGTCTGCTTTGATATGTAAAATCTGCATCTCAGTCCCTTGCCCTGGTCTAAAACAAAACAGGTAGATAGGTAGGTAGGTAGGTAGGTAGGTAGGTAGATAGACAGACAGACAGACAGACAGACAGACAGACAGATCACAGTGGGCCTAGAAAGATGGCTTGGTGGTTAAGAGCGCTTGTTGCTCTTACAGAGGACCAGTGTTCAGTTTCCAGAACCCATATGGTAGCTAATAACTTTCTCTAACTCCAGTTCCAGAGAATCCGATGCCCTCTTTTGGCCTCTGCAGGAACTACGTATGCAGGATGCACAGATACATGCAAGGAAAGCATCCTTACACACACATAAAAATAAATACATCTCTTTAATTTCTAAAAATTGGTCACATGAAAGTTCCTGGTTCATGCCTCCCAGATGACCCCTCATTGGTTGGTTCTCTTCAGTAACTACCAGATAAGCCGTAATTGCCCCTCATCCCGCAGTCCACAGTCATGGATGGAGTCCTCCTAGATTCCAGAAAATGCCTATCAGGAAGTATGAGCTTGAGGAAAGCACTGCACTGATGGTTGGCCATCTTGATTCCTCTGTAGAGTTGCTTTAGTCTCTTTCAGTCATATACCCGTGCGTAAGGACTAGATTCGAAAGCTTGCAGTCCTCTCAGGTTTATAGTTGGACCAGTATTGTCTTCAGGACCCACTCCTCTGCCAGGCAGCAGCAAATCTGAAAAGATGTCCATGGGAAATGACGCACCTCCTCCGTTCTCATTAAAGACAGTAGTGCTCACATCGGCAGAGGATAGACCTTCGATGGAAACATCAGGAGTGGATCCCACAAGAGAAGTTCTTCCCGCTTAATGCTGTCCAGTCACAAGGAGTTTACCTTGGAAGGTTAAGAAGACAGTGGAAGGGAGATAGAGAGCTGGATCAGTGGTTAAAACACTGGCTGCTCTTTGAGAAGACTTGGGTTCCGTACCTAGCACTCACATGGTGATTCACACCATCTGGAACTCCAGTTCTGGAAGATCTGACTGGCCTCCATGGGTGCTGCATACATGTAGTGTATATACATGTGCAAGCAAAGCATCCATATACATAAAATAAAATAAAAGAAATTTATAAAATCATAATTATGCATATAGGATTATATCTCACTAATACGTAACATGCCAAAATTCAATGTAGATATAACCAAATATGTTTTAAATTTCAAGCGACAGTTATGCTTTCAAAATGGCTCCCTTACCACCCTCAGATTCCCAGCTCCAGCTACCAGAGATGAGTAAGAATGACGTTCCTACACAATTATAACCATTCCTCTCTTTCATCGTCCTTACTGAGTGTCTTTGATCTCTTTCTCAGTCACAACTTTAACTACATTTTATTCTGATATAGTCATGACATGTGTCCTAACAAATCAGGTAATATATAATCCACAATGCCTTTGGTCTCATTTTATAGATAGGAAAAAAAAAACCCAAAATAAGAAAAAACAACCAAGGCTAGAGTTGCTAGGACATGCTTAGGAACTTGTTAAGTCACTGGCAGAGTCAGGGTTGGGATTCAGAAATCTGTTTCCTCTTGTAGAGAGAGCATGCTGTCTATTATGGAGGAAGGAAGAAGGATGCTAATTGTGGTAATGCTGAGGACCCAGTGCAGTGAGAAGACCTTGGCACTAAACAGGAAGTGCTGAGAGGAGACAGGCTCTTCATAGGTCTCCTTCCTGACTTCAGACATCTGTAAAACCATGTTCTTGATTTTAGTACCATTCAGGGTTTTTTGCGTGTTTTTTTTTTTAATCTTCTTGCTTTTTGCATGTTCAGCTTTTGGTAAGAATTGACACTTCCTGGGAATACCTGTTTCAAAGAAGCCCAGGTAACCTGAAGTCTTAGGGATGTGCCATCAGTTTCTCGGCATTTCAAGCCATGTGGCGATCAGCCAAAAGGAGAGAGAGCTGTTCTGGCAGAATCCAATGCCCTTGGCTTAATACCTATTTCCTGGGAGTTAATATCAGACTTTTTTCTTCCTGGCTAGGTATGATTAATTCTTGTAATGATTCAGTGTGCTTTTGCCACAGCTTGTTGAAAATTCTTTACTTGCATAATCTTTTGTTAAAACCCTTTACATTGAAATGCATACAGAGACAGCACGTGAGTGTAAATGGGATATTTTCATTGTTTCCAGGGATTCCAGGACCCAGTTCATTTTCCCATTAATTATCAAGGCAAAACTTTGAGCAAAACAGGGCTGTCTTGTTTCTCTGGGAAGGTCTGCTCCTTTTCGTTTGCAAACAGCAGCAGGAAGCAACGGCTATACTCTATGTTTGCTGTTCGCCATATGCAATGGGATGATAGATGTCAGGAAGACTGGTAGCTCCTACTTGGATAGAGCTGCTTCAAGCTGCACTTTGGAAGATAGCTCATGAATTGGGCACATGATTCCTCTGCTTTAAGGTGATGAGAAATGATGGGAGAAGAAGGGTCTGCATTCTTGTACAGCCTAACTCACCTGGTTCAAATAATATGCAACTGTGAGGAGTGTTCAGGGCAATGCCTTTTGTCACTGGAAGACTTACAGGGCTCCTGGCAACTCTTGGGAGACCATGTTCTGGACTCTGCAGTGCCTTCCCTGGAATACAGCATGGATGTGGGATGCAGGGGTGTTGGAAGTTTCCTCTGGTGTACAGACAACAAATGCATAGATTCTAAAAACAAACAAGCAAACTCTGAGGCTCTGGGAATGTGAGCAGTAGGTCTCCTGTCTAGCCTGTGTAGGGTCCTAGGTTTGGTCCTCAACACTATACCTCCCCTACCTAAAAGGAAGAGGCAGGGAAGGACAAGAAGAAAAGGAGGAAGAAGAAGAGGAAGAAGGAGAAAAGGAGAAGGAGGAAGAAGAGGAAGAAGAGGAAGAGGAGGAAGAGAAGAAGGAGAAGGAGGAGGAGGAGGAAGAGGGACCAGCAGTAACAGCAGCAACAGTGGCAGCAGCAAGGACAATGGTGTGGATGGTATTGGCTGAGAAATGGAGAAGAGGCCATGAGTTTACAGACTGCTGAATCCCTACTCCAAGCCCTATCTAGATGATGGGGTTTAAGGAAACATTTAATAAACACACACACAATCTTTAATTATGCATGTGTGTGCTGGCCTGTGTACATGTGCAGGCACGTGAGTGTGAATCCCAGGCAGAATCCAGAAGATGGCAACAGATCTCCTGAGCTGAAGTCACAGGTGATTTTGAGGCACCTGACCAGGGTCATGGGAATGGAATCTGGGTCAACAAGTGCTCAGAAGTTCAGCAAGTGCTCGTAACTTCTGAGCATCTCTTCCAGACCCCTTCAGGAAACTAGAACAGAGTACTTTGTCATATGAAAAAGGAAATCTGTTTGCAGCCACCAAGGCTGGCTTTGTTCTCTAGCTTCATATATATAAAAGATTGACTGCAGGGTGGAAATGTGGCTCTGTGGTAAAGAACACGCAGAATATGTGATGTCCTCAGGTTGGTCCCCAACCCCAAGAAGAGCAGGAGAAGAAGGAGGAAGACACCAAGCGGTTGGACACTTCCTTGGGACCCAGTTTACCACTGCAGCCTCTCCTGAGAGATTGCTGGTTATCCAGCAAATGGAAAAAGCACACATGGGTTCTGAGAGCACCTACCTGGGCATCACTATCCAAAGCAGCACATATTGACACTATGGGGATCTGTTAAGTGGGCAAATATAAGCATTCCCCAAATAAGGTTAGTGGATACTTGCAGACATTAAAACCATCATTAATGAAAAATCAGATGCTTTCACTACCATTTTAAAGCACTGGCTGTCCTGGAACACTCTTTATAGACCAGGCTGGCCTTGAATTTACAGACATCCACTTGACTTTGTCTCAGGAGGGCTGGGATTAAAGGCGTGTGCCACCATGCCTGGCCTGCTTTTGTCACTCTTTATGTGTCTCTTTTGGACAATATCTATGTATACTTAGTTTCCATTTGCTCTTAGTGTATAAATGATACATACATGGCATCCTTGTTGCAAAATAGTCAAACAACAAAAACAAAATAAACTCTCAAAGAATTAAAAGTAGAACTAACCTATAACCTAGCTGCGCCATTGTGGTAATAGTCAAAAGTATTAAGGCCTCATCTGTGTGCTTGTGTTTACAACAGCAGTTATCATCAGAAGGAAGGTTGCTGCATCCTGCATCATTTGGCCCTGGGAACTTGATTAGGGCAGCAAGAGGAATGAAAGACACTGAAGAAATGACAAGTACCCGTGCAGAAAAGCTGGTATCGGGTAGGCTGTGCTGGCGCGGATGGAGGCTATGCAACTTGGAGACTTGGTGTTTTTCTTACCTACAGCACAGGGAAGAAGGGTTAATGGGGCTCACTAGGTATCTCTTTAGGGGAGTAGTCCCAAGCTGTAAGCAATGAGGGGAGGAAGCTGTGGTTGATATTTGCTGTGTGTACTGGCAACATTCATACTTGGACCACGGAAAGGCCTTGCCATTTCCATAGGTCTGAAGCATTAGGGGTCCTTGTCATGGCAGTTCATATCAATAATACTCAGAACTTCATCCATTGCCTACACATTCACCAAGGGCACACTCTGCTTCCCACACAGAGGATGCAATACAAGTGTCTAGATTCGTGAGTAAACAGACTGTGATGTCAGCACCCGATGCACACTCCTCGCTAGCACATGCCCCTATACAGGTGAACCTTCATAACAGTAACATAGGCCAGATGTTAAGTCCGAATGAATGAATCTGCTTGCATGGGCATTTAGAAGGTCAGGTTATAGAGCACAAAATAGAATGGGGGTCACCAGGGTGGGAAATTAGAGTTGCTTAATGGCTAAGGAGTTACTGATTTAGAACATTAAAAAGATCTGATGATAGGTGCAAGGAGCAAGCCCCAGCAAACTCTAGGTCCAACAGAGGAGTTAAGGAGGTATTGAAGGAGGAGTGAGTCAGGCATCGTGAGGGGGGAATCTTGTAGTCTGCCTGACTGGTCGTTGCGGTGTGTCTTAGTTAGGGTTTCCATTGCTGTGAAGAGACACCATGACCCAGGCAATTCTTATAAAGGACAACATTTTTATTTTTAAAGAAAAGATGTATACATTTATTTATTTTATGTATATGAGTACACTGTAGCTGTACAGATGGTTGTGAGCCATCATGTAGCTGCTGGGAATTGAATTCAGGATCTCTGCTCACTCCAGCCCTGTTTGCTCCAGTCAGCTCTGCTCGCTCCAGCCCAAAGATTTCTTTATTATTATATCTAATACACTGTAGCTGTCTTCAGACACATCAGAAGAGGGCATCAGATCTCACTACAGATGGTTGTGAGCCACCATGTGGTTGCTGGGATTTGAACTCAGGACCTTCGGAAGAGCAGTCAGTGCTCTTAACTGCTGAGCCATCTTTCCAGCCCAAAGGACAACATTTAATTGGAGCTGGCTTACAGTTCAGGGGCTGGCTTCAGAGGGTCAGTCCATTATCATCATGGCAGGAAGCATGGCAGTGTGCTGGAGGAGCTGAGAGTTCTACATCTTGATCCACAGGCAGCTAGAAGACTGGAATTCCACACTGGGTGGACAGTGAGTGTAGGAGACCTCAAAGACCACCCTCATAGTGACATACTTTCTCCAACAAGGCCACACCTCCTAATAGCGCCACTCCCTGTGGGCCAAGCATGCAAACACATGAATCTATGGGGGCCATTTCTATTCAAACCTCCACAAGGTTTATTTGTTTATTCTTTATTTATACTGAACTCAGTAGGCAGGGATAGATTCCTGTTATTCCAAAAACATCGATTACACCATTTTTGTCTCTGGGCACGAGTTATAACTTCCTCTTGGTCCTAAGTTTAGTCCTCATTGATAAACCACAACCAAGCAGAGTTAACTTTTATGATCATTTTCCCTCATCAACTCCATAACCCAACTTTTAAGAATCTTGATGTTTCCATGGCACTAGACAGAAAGAAAATCTCCAAGCCAGCCTGAGCAGATTGCTAAGCCCTCTCAATAAGACTAGCATCTTATCAGCTTTTAATGATCAGAGTGTTAATTATCATTGGGCCCAAGAAAAATCTTCAGGCCAAAGTTGCTGTGGTTACCATTCAATTTCTGCCAAAATACAATGTTTATATCTTTGTAGAATTATTTATGTGTCTAATCTTGATATTCTTTTGTTCCTTGGTCATAGAACACCACAGTGGCCCTGAATAAGCTCATTTTTCTAAGGAAGGTCCTTATACCTCATTATTTTATCATCTTCCTCCACCATTATTTGTCCATCCATGTGTAGCCCCTGTGTAGGACAGAGATACTTTGTTGCTGTATATTTTCCTCAAGGGGGATACCATATATGGCTTCCAGCCTTATATGCCACATAATCGCCAGAACGCATAGTAGAAAGAGGCTTGTAGTCTGATCTGCTGCCAACTCCTCTAGATCTCTGAATCATGTTTACCTTTTAAAAGTTCACTTTGTTCTGATTTTCTGGTTCCTGAGTAAGTACAGGGGCAGATGTTCCAAGAGTATCTTGGAGCCGGAGCCTCCTAAGATCTCTGGCGTCTTTTATGTGAGTCACGACCTCCAGGCACAAGGAGGCCTTCAAATAAGGCCAGATAAGGATACTTCCCTAAAAGCTGGGAAGGTTAGTATTCTCAAGACTTTCCGGGTGAAAGTTAGAAGCAGCACTCCTGAGAGAAGGCATAAATGATTCATAAGAAATTTCCTGTCAATCCAGTAGCTCCAAGTTGTACAACTATTAAAAGCCCCCCCCCCCCAAAGCATGCAACATGCGGAGATCAAGACCGAAAACGAAAGACTGCGCAACAGCGATTGTATCATGTAGCTCAGCTTTGCTGGATCCTTGTCAAGGAGCTTAGGACTTTCGCTGCTCCTATTTGATACGACTGTGCCAGAATGGTTTACAATAAAGTGAAGACTGAACTGGTGCATGCCTGACAAGATGGTGACAATGACTGCATTTGTCTTTTTTGACTCATGTGACAAAGTATTTGAGGGGAGGAGTTTTGTCTGCGTTCAAAGAGTTCAGGCTCCATTGCCTCTGGGGCAGTGAGGAGGCAGGTGTCATGGCAGACTATAGTTGCTCACTTCAGGCAGCCCAAAGGCAGAGTGAGCAGAGAGGAAGGGGACTGGGGACAAAATATCTTTTGAGAGGCACACTCTTAGCATGCTGCTCCATCCAGTCTTTCCCCATCATCTCCCAGTAAGTCCTCAGATCAGGGCTCCATCAGTGGATGAATATATTGACTAAGCCAGGGCCCTCGTGGTCCAGTCACCTCATGATCCAATAAATGATCCATTTCATCAGCCAGAAAATCCTTAGGATATGCTTGACTGTTGGAGATTGGTTCTAAGGTGTTGAGTCAATCAGGAATCTGCATGTCTAGACACTGAAGGTCCTTGTCTCCAATTGGTTTTTGATCGGCCAATAGAGATGACAACAGCCAATGGTTGGGCACAGGGTGAGGCTGCAGAGAGGAACAGGAGAGAGTAGCCAGGACTTGGGGACGCAGAAGTGGCAGGAGATAAAGCCAACCAGCCATGTGTGACTTCTGGTAAGTGGCCACTGGCCACTTCCCCGATTGGGCCTGGGCTAGCAAGGGAAGGTTTAGGACTGCTCAGCCTTTGAGGTAGCCAAGACATTTTAAAAAATAAGCTAATGTGTGTGTGTCTTTCATTCTCGGATCCAAAGATAGCTCCTGGGCGGGTATGCATATGCAATCCGACAAGAGCCAAAGCCATGTAGCCAAAACTCACCTCTACACTTGAAATACTAAATTTAGGTTAACAATTTTGTGGTGTTTCTTTAGACTATATCATCCTGAGGCTGGAAATATAGCTCAGTGTAAAACAAGAGCATAGTATCCTATGTGAGGTCCTGAATTTGATCAGCAGCAGCACCACTCCCTGCCTCCCAAAAAATATTAAAAATAAAAATTGTCATGACATAGTTTCTATGGAAATCAAAAATGCTTCTTTAAAACAAATTATATGTGTGAGTGTTTGCATGTATGTATGTGTACCATGTGCATGCAGTGCCCATGGAAATCAGAAGAGAGTGTCTGATTCCCCTAGAACTGGAGTTACAGTGGTTGTGAGCTGCCACGTGGGTGCTGGGAATCCAACTCAAGTTCTCTGCAAGAGCAGTCAGTGCTCTTACCACTCAGCCATCTCTCCAGCCCCTAGAATGCCTTCTTTTTTTATGTTCTTTTCATTTTTTATTAGATATTTTCTTTATTTACATTTCAAATGTTTTCCCCTTTCCTGGTTTCCCCTCTGAAAACCCCCTATTCTCTTCCTCCTCCCCCTGCTCACCAACCTACCCTCTCCTGATTCCTGTCCCTGGCATTCCCCTACACTGGAGCATAGAGCCTTCACAGGACCAAAGGCTTCTCCTCCCATTGATGACCGACTAGGCCATCCTCTGCTCCATATGCAGCTGGAGCCATGAATCCCACCATGTGTACTCTTTGGTTGATGGTTTAGTCCTTGGGAGCTCTGGGGGTACTGGTTAGTTCATATTGTTGTTCGTCCTATGGGGCTGCAAACCCTTCAGCTCCTTGGGTCCTTTCTCTAGCTCCTTCAATGGGGACTTTGTGCTCAGTTCAATGGATGACTATGAGCATCTACTTCTGTATTTGTTGGGCACCAGCAGAGTCTCTCAGGAAACAGCTTTATCAGGCTCCTGTCAGCAAGCACTCATTGGCATCCACAATAGTGTCTGGGTTTGGTGATTGTATATGGGATGGATTTCCAGGTGGGGCAGTTTCTAGATTGTCCTTCCTTTAGTCTCTGCTCCACACTTTGTCTCTGTAACTCCTTCCATGAGTATTTTATTCCCCCTTCTGAAAAGGATTGAAGTATCCACACTTTGGTCTTCCTTCTTCTTGAGTTTCATGTGGTTTGTGAATTGTATCTTGGGTATTCCGAGCTTCTGGGCTAATATCCACTTATCAGTGAGTACATACCATGTGTGTTCTTTTGTAATTGGATTACCTCACTCAGTATGATATCCTCCAGATCCATCCATTTGCCTAAGAATTCATAAATTCATTGTTTTTAATAGGTGAGTAGTACTCCATTGTGTAAATGTACCACATTTTCTGTATCCATTCCTTTGTTGAGGGACATCTGGGTTCTTTCCAGCTTCTGGCTATTATAAATAAGGCTGCTATGAACATAGTGGAGCATGTGGCCTTATTACATGTTGGAGCATCTTCTGGGTATATGCCCAGGAGTGGTATTGCTGGGTCCTCGGGTAGTAGTATGTTCAATTTTCTGATCCTAATTAACAAAATCAGAAATTGAAAGGGAGATATAACAACAGAAACTGAGGAAATAAAAAAAAATCATCAGACCCTACTACAAAAGCCTATACTCGAGAGGAAGCTCCACTCCCAGGCACTCTGACACTCTCAGGATCAGAGGTGAGGAGGACCCAACATCTGTCCCAACACTGGGAGTAACTGGGACCTGTGGGACAAGGTACACAGGAACTCTGCCAACAGAGTGGCTCGGGTTCCCTCTGGTCTCTCTGGGCTGGTTTCCTGAGCAGACCTTGGGCGCAAGCACTGCAGCCAGTCCCACAACACCCAGAGGAAGCTCCACTCCCAGGCTCAGAGGTGAGGAGGACCCAACATTTGTCCCAACACTGGGAGTAACTGGGACCTATGGGACCAGGCACACAGGAACTCCACCAGCAGAGTGGCTCGGGTTCCTTCTGGTCTCTCTGGGGTGGTATCCTGAGCAGACCTTGGGCGTAAGCTTTGCAGCCAGTCCCACAACACCCAGAGGAAGCTGCTGCACTCTCAGGTGCTCTAACAAGCCCAGGGTCACAGGATCCCAGAATCACAGGATCACAGAGACTGCCTGACTCTGAGGAGTTCTGATACAACCAGGATCACAGAAAGGATGGACTCCAGTCAGATTTAGCAAGGGCAGGTAGCACTAGAGATAACCAGATGGTGCGGGGGCAAGCATAAGAAAATAAACAACACAAACCAAGGTTACTTAGCATCATCAGAACCCAATTCTCCCACCATAGCAAGTCCTGGACACACCATCACACCGGAAACGCAAGATGCAGATCTAAAATCACTTATCATGATGATGATACAGGACCTTAAGAAAGACATAAATAGCACTCTCAAAGAAATACAGGAGAACACAGGTAAAGAGCTAGAAGCTCTTAAAGAGGAAACACAAAAATCCCTTAAAGAACTACAGGAAAACACAATCAAACAGGTGAAGGAAATGAGCAAACCCATCCAGAATCTAAAAATAGAAGTAGAAACAATAAAGAAATCAGAAAGAGAGACAACCCTGGAGATACAAAACCTAGGAAAGAAATCAGGAGTCATAGATGCAAGCATCACCAACAGAATACAAGAGATAGAAGAGAGAATCTCAGGGGCAGAAGACACCATAGAAAACATTGACACAACAGTCAAAGAAAATGCAAAAAGCAAAAAGCTCCTAACCCAAAACATTCAGCAAATCCAGGATGCAATGAGAAGACCAAACCTAAGGATTAATAGGTATAGAAGAGAGTGAAGATTCCCAATGTAATGGGCCAGTAAATATCTTTAAAAAAATTATAGAAGAAAACTTCCCTAACCTAAAGAAAGAGATGCCCATGAACATACAAGAAGCCTACAGAACTCCAAATAAACTCAACCAGAAAAGAAATTCCTCCTGTCACATAATAGTAAAAACACCAAATGCACTAAACAAAGACAGAATTTTAAAAGCAGTAAAGGAAAAAAGGCAAGTAACATATAAAGGCAGGCCTATCAGAATTACGGCAGACTTCTCACCAGAGACTATGAAAGCTAGAAGATCCTGGGCAGATGTCATACAGACCCTACAAGAACACAAATACCAGCCAAGGCTACTATACCCAGCAAAACTCTCAATTACCATAGATGGAGAAAA
>JADRCD010203097.1:0-12410 GCA_019843815.1 Montemys delectorum
TGTGAGAGAGAGAGAGAGAGAGTGTGTGTATGTGTGTGTGTGTGTGTGTGTGTGTGTGTGTGTGTGTGTGTGTGTGTATGTAACTCAGGTTTCATTCCTCAGGCACAGTCTACCTTATTTGTTCAATTTTGAGATAGGTTTTCTTGCTGGGTTGGAGCTCAGAGATAACATAAGCCTGGCTAGGCAGCCAGCTTCAGAGAGCCATCTGTCTCCTCCTCCCCAGGAATGAATGCAGGGATGTTTACTCATTGACCAAGTGAGTTTTCTTTCTTAAAAAATACGTAGGATTCTTATTTTTCAGGTTCTTTATATTGATTGACACTTTAAACTTGCTATTGACATGTGTGCTATGTTACTTTAATTGTTATGCCTATTTTTTGGGTCATTAGTTCTCTTCCTGATACATCTGGTTGTTTCCAAGTAGTAGACTTGCGGTAGAATTTGAGATTTCTGCAGGATTTTGTTCCAGTAATAAGTATGTTTAACACATTTATTGAAGGTAAAGCTCTGTGCCTGGTAATATTGGGCTTATAAAGATATTCTAGATATCGTGTAGTTTCCAGATATGCAGGTGAATTGAGACAAGAGCCTTAACACTTGGTAGCTTTCTTAAAGAGAAAACATAGTTGAAATGCAGCTCCTGCAGTGGATTAATATGGAAGTGGAAATGGATCCTAGCCAGGGGCACTGAGAAAAGTGGGAGGAGGAGCTGAGCACAGAGGGACCAGACACACTCTGATGAGGGATGTGGGGAGTGAAGGCCAACCATGGAAGTAGCTGTCACAGAGATACTGTCCCCTTTGTGTAGCCATCAGCTTGGGTTGCATTTGTCACCTGAGTGCCTTTCAGAGTATATGATTGTCATGTGTATCTGAGAGTTTTTGGAGCAAACTGCATGCAACTCCAAATGTGGTTTCCTAGCATCATGTGCATGCTCTTATGTGCTGTGCGGCTATAACATTGATGTCGTTCTAGCCGAAGATTCCTGTACATCGTCAATCTGGATGCCCCTTTTGAAGGTCACCGGAAAATCTCCCGCCAAAGCAAATGGGACATTGGAGCTGTGCAGTGGAATCCTCATGACAGCTTCGCACACTATTTTGCAGCTTCGGTGAGTTCATTTAAGGAGTGCCATTGAGGGCTGGCAAGTCTTTGTCCTGTACAAAGAAGAAAATATAGTCCTCATTGTTCAGTAAAAATGGGAAAAAAGAGGTTTATGGAGCTGGAGAGATGGCTTAGTGGTTAAGATCACTGGATAGATGATCTTCCAGAGGACCTGGGTTCGATTCCCAGAACTTACATAATGGCTCATAACTATAACTTGAGTTCTAGGAGATCTGACACTCTCATCTAGCCTTCATGGGCACCAAGTATGAGCGTACAACACAGATATATACAAAGGCTAAACACCTATACACATATAATAAAAATAAAAAGGGGAGGTTTGCCTCTTTCTGAAAGAAGAGGCAAGATGTCTTGCAGGTTTGTATGTGTAAGAAATTTGCTGGCCCCTGGTCTATGTCAGACTTTGTATTTCTAGGGACTGAATCCAAATATTTAATGATGCCTTCATTTCTGTGTACAGTGAGTTACCTTCCTTAGCGACAATGTAACTAGGCAGAGGTTGCATGGCAGATGACCATAAACAGTAAATATACATCAAGGAGGAGGAATGGGAGCTGCTCTCAGCTGACCTTCTTTGCCTTCAGAGGGAGCAAACGCCTTGTCCATCAGCAGCCAGAAGAGATGGTTCAGCAGTTAAGAGCAAGTACTGCCCTTTCAGAGGACTTGAGTTCAGT
Organism: Montemys delectorum; assembly: GCA_019843815.1. Lineage (NCBI taxonomy): Eukaryota > Metazoa > Chordata > Mammalia > Rodentia > Muridae > Montemys > Montemys delectorum. The sequence continues at coordinate 1,800 of JADRCD010203097.1, forward strand.
TCCTTGAACACACCTTGGTGGCTCACAGCTGCCTGTAACTAGCTCCAGGGGAACTCTGGCTTCTTCTGGTCTGTGTGGGCACCTACACTCACATGCAGATCTCCCCTTCCCCGAAGCAGATAATTACAAAGAAATAAATTAAAACAAAAGTGTCTCATTCATTCCAAGGGTGGGATTTTTTCCTAATTGGAGTTCATTAGCTTGGTTAACTTCTGTAGGTTTGGGGTATCTATTTGTAAATTCCCCGGGTTTATACCTAGCTTCTTTTTATTTTCTGAGAAACTTATCACTCTCCAAAAAGATTTTGGGTCATGTCATCTCTGGCACCTTTCTCCAGACCCTTTGTCACCATTCTTTTCTTTTTTTTCTTTTTTTTTTTTAAGATTTTTTTTTTATTTATTTTTATGTGTATGAGTATACTGTAGCTGTACAGATGACCTGTGAGCCATCATGTGTGTGGATGCTGTTGAACTCAGGACCTTTGCTGGCCCCAGCCACGCTCGACCCAGCCCCTCTCGCTCTGGCGTAATTTACTGCAGCTGTCTTCAGATGCACCGGAAGAGGGCATCCAATCTCATTATGGGGTGGTTGTGAGCCACCATGTGGTTGCTGGGATCCGAACTCAGGACCTTCGGAAGAGCAGTCAGTGCTCTTACCCACTGAGCCATCTCACCAGCCCACCATTCTTTTCTAACAGTGGTTTTCAACCTTCTTGATGCTGTGACCCTTTAACACAGTTCCTCATGTTGTGGTGACCCCCAACCATAACATTATTTTTATTGTTACTTCATAGCCATAGTTTTGATACTATTTTTTTTTTTTTTTGGTTTTTCGAGACAGGGTTTCTCTGTATAGCCCTGTCTGTCCTGGAACTCACTCTGTAGACCAGGCTGGCCTCGAACTCAGAAATCCACCTGCCTCTGCCTCCCAAGTGCTGGGATTAAAGGTGTGTGCCACCACTGGCCCAGCAGTTTTGCTACTTTTATGAATCATAATGTAAATATTTAATATGCAGATAGTCTTAGGCAACCCCTGTGAAAGGGTCATTTGACCTCCAAAGGGGTCACAACCCACAGTTTGAGAACCATTGCTCGAGAGCAACTGTAGATTTCCATGCCTGACCCTTTATGATTACTGTTGTTTGTGTATGTACATGTGGATATTTGTTCCTGCCTGTGCGCGCACGTGCATCCATATTTTTTGAGACAGGGTCTCTTACTGAACCTGGAGCTCACTAATTTGGCTCAACTGGGTGGCCAGTAACCCCTAGAGTTTCTCCTGTCTCCACTTCCCCAGTGCAGAAATTCTGTACCCAGCTTTTTATATGGGTGCTGGACATCAGACTCAGGTCCTCATGCTCGCTGACCAAGCTCTGTTCCAGTACTTACTGGACTGCTTTTTAAAAGCTGAACCCAGAAGATCTGCCATAAAGTCAGCTTCTGTATGCCCTCACCTCCTTTACCTTAGGCAGTTAGGTGAGAGCTGCCACCCCAGGTATGTGCCGAGCCACTCAGTGTCTTCTCGTTCTTGCTTCCTCTCAGAGTAATCAACGGGTCGACCTTTATAAGTGGAAAGATGGCAGCGGGGAAGTTGGCACAACCTTACAGGGGCACACTCGAGTTATCAGGTAGGCATTGCCCCTGGGCAGCTCCTTGACCTGTCTCACTTCGTTACAGTCCTTTGATGAATGGAAGGAAGATGCCACCCTTTTCTCATGCTTGACCTGCTGTATTGCATTTGCCCTGAGTAGCCAGCAGGGCTCAGACTTCCAGGCAAAGTGCCTACAGATAACCGAGATCACAGCCACTTAAAATTTAGGAAGTATAACTTGGCTTTGGCCCAGACCAAACTACAGGGTCAGGACTGATTTTTGCTGCAGGAAGGAGAAACTGTTATAAAATAATGTCCCTATTCGGTGTCTGTAGTGGCCAGGATGCCAGGACACACCAGGCAGCAGCCATGGATGGATTGCCTCATGGGGCTCCTGCTTCAGAGTGGCCTTCCACATAGGGCTTTCCAGAGTGTTCCTTGATCCTCTTTTCTACAGGGTTGCTATTTCCTTTTCCTGGAGAGTACTAGCAGGGAGTGTGGGGCTGGGGGAAGTGACCTGGAAGTGATAGAAAAATTAGTCATTTGAGTGCACACAGAATGTCTGACCCGGAAGTGATAGGAAAGTTTAGCTACTTAAGTGTACACAATGTCTGAGGATTACTGCCTTTCCTGGGACTGAGGGTAACAGGCAGGAAGGAACAGTTTTGTTACTGCTTAAGATGGTTTACCCAAGGCTCCTGTGGTTGATAACTCAGAGCTCATTCTATGCTTCCTCCATGTTTTGTCTGTTTATTCAGAGAGAGGAGAAGGAGAGTAGGGAGAGGACGAGTGGGATTTGTTAGGGGAGGGGAGGAGCTTATGCTTTATTTGTTATTTTTAAGGCTAAAGGGCAGTTTAATAGAGTTGAAAAGAAAAGCTCCAGGGTTAGGGTTAGGTAAGCTGTGATCTCACAGCTGATCTCACAGCTGCCCGGAGGAGGAAGGTGGAGAAGAAGAAAAGACTGTTTGGGTTAAACTGCGTGGAGGGTCAGCCACATGCCACGGGGAGGGGAGCTTTAGGGAAAACTTGCTTAGAAAGAGATAGAAAGAAAAAAAGAAAAGGAACTTAGGCTTTTCTGGGTCAAGACTCAGAAAAATGGCAGGCTTGACAGAACCTTGCTGTGGCCCTGTGGCATCTGCCTGCGGCATCTGCCTCTGTGCATGTTGTAAGGTGTAATGCCCCATTTCTTTTCAGGAGCAGGTAGAATTACGGCTGGCAATTCTAGGGAGAGGACCTGAGTTTCTTTCTCAGCTCAGTTAACTCTTGTTCACTGGCACAGACCTTTAGTGCCTTGCCCTGAGCCGTGCTAGGAGGCACATTGTGAAGGCATGAAGCCACTAGAAACTGAATTTGTTAGTGCTTTAGAATGAGACATTGAAGCTCTGTCTTCTGTTGTTCTGTTTGTCTCCGCCAGCGATTTGGACTGGGCAGTGTTTGAGCCAGATCTCCTGGTCACCAGCTCTGTGGACACCTACATCTATATCTGGGATATTAAGTAAGAACAATGGAAGGATGTGGCCCCTTGGTGGACTGCTGAGAACTTTGTTAGAGCTTAAGTGTCTTAGTTTGATTCCCATGGATGCAGATCCTAGACCAGGATGTGAAAGCAGGTATGGTAAGAGGTAAGAAAAGAGCTGCTGGGATGAATAAGGCAGGCAGTTATAGAAGGCAGTGAGGAGACACTGTCCTCAGCTGTGAGGGCCTAGGAAGCAGGGGACTGCAGGCAGAGCTGATGGCTGCCCCTAGAAGTCTGAATGCCTTGGCTCTTCAGGCTTGTCAAGGTTCTGCAAAGCAGTCTTCAGAGGCCAGGCAAATCCCTTTGGCAAAGCAACACAGATGCTGGCATTTGCAAGTCAAACTGGTCTGCAGAGAGTGTAAGTGATGCGTTGCTAAGACATCTGCTTAGCTCTGTGGCTCAGTGAGGCTTCTGTTCCCCTGCTGTTGGGGTGGGATAGGGTAGGGGAGCTAATGGCCTGCTCATATGGTTGCACTTCATAAAGTAAAGTTAAAAGAGCTCCTGGCCTGAGGCCTGCCTTGTCTAGGAACAACTCTTTTTGCTGATCATTCCGAGGGGGCCATCTGTATATTGGAGGCCCCCTGGCTGCCAGGTCACTGCTTCCCTTGTGGCAGGGACTTTGGTTGTTTTATCCCATCAGCTGGGAGTATAGACAGGTGAAAACCAGAGATGGATGAGGACAGACCTGCAGACCAGCTCTTAAGCCTGTGGGTCTCAGGACAACACCTGAGGAGAAGCATAGAATTCGGAAGTGAAGAAGAGAGACTTCAGCAAATAGAGAGTCCTCAGGGAGCCAAGGGACAGGAGTGGGGAGTACCTCTCCTATACATACAGCAAGTATTTTCATTATTTAGACACTGAATTAGCCTGCCATGGGGGCACATGCCCTTTTTTTTTTTTTTTTTTTTTTTGGTTTTTTTCGAGACAGGGTTTCTCTGTGTATCCTTGGCTGTCCTGGAACTCACTCTGTTGATCAGGCTGGCCTCGAACTCAGAAATCCGCCTGCCTCTGCCTCCCAAGTGCTGGGATTAAAGGCGTGTACCACCACCGCCCAGCACATGCCTTTAATCCTAGCACTTGGGAGGCAGAAGCACGTGGATCATGGATCGCTGAGTGTGTGGCCAACCTGGTTTACAGAGTGAACCCCAGGACATCTAGGGCCACACAGAGAAACTCTGCCTTGAAAACAAAAACAAAAACAAAAACAAAAACAAACAAACAGAAAAGAAAAAGAAAAAAAGGAAAAAAAAAAGACGATACTCTGAGTTGGCATTATTTAAGTTACACCTGAATGTATGAGGTTGTTAAAAAAAAAAATTGGCAACAAGAAAGGATTTCTGAACATCTAGTGACCTAAAAATTAATTTAAAATCAAACACAGTGTTTTGATTTTATACCTGTTTTATAAACCTGTGAGCCCCAGGGCTACATAAAAATTCCTTAGTTGAAAATGGAATGTTAATTTGGGAAGCTTAAGAAACAATAAATAGTGAGCTTCTTTAATACCAAGGAGCCACCTGTTTGTCTCATGTGTCTCTGTGGAGGTTACCCCTCTGACTCTGTAATCAACTGCTGTACTCTTTTATATCTGCAGTAGTTATTCTTCACTAAAATTGCAATGACTTGTATTTGTGGCTACATTATCCTGAAATTAGGATTGTCTTACAAATCCTAAACTTTACACTTAAACAGCTCTCCATTCCCTCCAGCACTTGGACCTAGGCACTTACCTATTTCCAACTGCAGTTCCAGTTTCTGTTTAATGAGTCTGACTGCCTCAGCTACCTTCTATAAGAAGGTAGTTCTTATAAGGAGGGATTCTGATTCTCTCTCTCTTTTTTTTTTTTAAGATTTATTTTATTTATTTTATGTGTATGAGTACATGAGTACACTGTAGCTGTACAGATGGCCGTGAGCTATCGTGTGTGGCTGCTGGGAATTGAACTCAGGACCTCTGCCGGCCCCGCTCGCTCCAGTGTAATATACTATAGCTAATATACTGTAGCTGGCTTTAGACGCACCAGAAGAGGGCGTCAGATCTCATTACGGGTCGTTGTGAGCCACCATGGGGTTGCTGGGATCCGAACTCAGGACCTTCGGAAGAGCAGTTAGTGCTCTTACCCGCTGAGCCATCTCGCCAGCCCCTGATTCTCTTTTTGAGGCAGGATCTCACTATTCACTATGACTGGTCTGGAACTTGCCATGTAGACCAGGGTAGCCTTGAAATGACAGCAATCTACCCGCCTTTGCCTCCTGCATATTGGACTTACAGGTGTGTGCCCATGGCCAGCACAGGATTCTGATTCTTATGGTTTCTTGTATCACACATCACACATGGGCTACCTAGGCTCTGATGAATGCTGTAATCTGTTATTGGATCCACCTGACTAATTTGAAACCCAGGTTTTCTTATTTGAAGTATCTGACAAACAGACCTCTCTCTACACAATTTTTAAAGGTTCTTAAAACACTGTTAAGTCCAAATATCCCTAGAAGAGAGTACCAGAGTGAGAGCAGACAGTGGAGTGCGCTGTCTGGCTCTTGGTACATGATGATGAGCATTTGATTTCTGTCTGATTTCTGTTTCAGAGACACAAGGAAACCTACTGTTGCCCTGTCGGCTGTAGGTGAGTGTGTGCACCCTGACTTGTCCTTCCCAGTTGCTTCCTGTTCATCCTTCTCACTACTCTGACTGCCCACCTCCCATGCTCCATTGTGGCTGAATGGAGTTCTAAGTCCCACGGTGCAAGATGCTTGCTTCAGGAGACCTGACCCTGACCCAAGGTTCTCACCATTAGCTTCAATAGTTGTCACCATATGTCCCATGCTGTTTCACCCTCATTCCTTTTGTGATTATTTTGAAACTAAATATGGATATTATATTACTTATTCAGTACTTTACTATGCATTACACACACACACACACACACATACACACACACACACACACACAGAAGCTCTGAAGACTGGAGAGATGGCTCAGTTGGCAAAGTGCTTGCCTTCCAAGCATGGACACCCCAGTTTGATCCCCAGAACTCACGTAAAAGAAGCCGGGTGTGATGGTGTGTACTTGTAATCCCAGATCTAGGGAGAGAGAGACAGGAGGATCGCTGGGGCTCACAGGCCAGCAACGAAGCCTAATTGGTGAGCTCTGGGCCAATTCATATGATCCTGAGTCAGTGTGCTCAGTGCCAGTGGCCAAAGTTAACTGTGCTGATGGGGAGAGGGATGTGTAGAGCGGGGCGTGGTGATGCACAGTAGCAGGCGTAGCTCAGTGGGTTCAAGGCCAGCCAGGGCTACATAGTGAGATCTTGTCTCAAAAACAAACAAACAAAAAAAAAAAAAAAAGGAAAAAAAAAAAAGAGTAGGGGTGGTATACAGAACATGTGTGGTCAAAACTGCCCAGCCTGGAGTTGATTCTAAAGCTTGAATTAGTGTTTCCCCAAGACTGTTAGGTAAAAACAACAATGACAAAGTAGGGTAGGAGGGGTTAGAGTGAGCATTGAGGATCTCCTTGCATCACCCAGGAGTCAGATTCTTATGATAACTGTGTTACCAACCTAACTGTCCACACCTGCTCCGGAAAGAGGCTCCTCGACACCACTGATTGTGTGCTGTCACCTGTGGATTTTCCCTTGGAGACTATTTCCTCCGGAGGGGACCGTGATCTTGCTGCTACATGTTAACTCACTTGTTTGCAACTTCTTTTTAATCTGTGCCAGCACAACCAGTGCCGTCATAGAAACTGGATGGGCTTCCTGGACCAGGGCTCGCTATCGAGCATCCCTAGACGTGCTCCTCTGCCTCGGAGACATCGAGGGCACCCACTCTCCCCATGTTGTTTTTCTTTGCAGCTGGTGCCTCCCAGGTCAAATGGAATAAAAAGAATGCCAACTACCTTGCCACTAGCCATGATGGTGACGTACGGATATGGGATAAGCGAGTAAGTGACCTGTCCCTTGTGACCTTTCCATGTAGTTGGTGTTCGGTTCCCCTCAGAGGGTGTGGAGAGGATGTTACTGAGTCTCAGGACTCACCTGTGGGCATCGAAAGTTGTCACTGTAGCCACATGACATTTGCTTCTCACCTGAGTTGCTGTTGAAGGAGGGTGGAAAGCAAGCACTGTGATCCGTAGTTGGTAAAGGTGCCCTGACCTAAGGTAGATCCCCACTTTGTGCTCCTTGTTAGGACATCAGGGAAGCCACTGCAGCGGCTTTCCTGTCTTCGTCCATTTGCCTGTTTTGTTTCTTTGGGACAAGGTCTCACTGTGTATCCCTGCCAGGCTTGGAACTTACACTGTAGACCAGTACTGTGTAGACCAGGCTGGCCTAGAACCCACAGCCACCTACCTCTGCCCATAGAGTCCTGAGATTAAACATCAGTGTTGCCATGCCCAGCGTGCTACCCCTTCCTGTCCTCCCTCTCTCTCTCTCTCTCTCTCTCTCTCTCTCTCTCTCTCTCTCTCTCCCTCCCTCCCTCCCTCCCTCCCTCCCTCCCTCTCTCTCTCTCTCTCTCTCTCTCTCTCTCTCCCCCCCCTCCCTCCCTCCCTCCTCTGCTGTAGGGATGCTTCAGGAGTTAAGAGCACTGTCTACTCTCTATAGAGGACCCAGGTTCACTCCCTCATTCCCAGGATCCACATGGCAGCTCACAACCATCTGGAACTGCAGTTCTAAGGGATCTGACACTCTCCTGTGGCCTTCTTGGGCGCTAGGCTTTCATGTAATACACTTACATGCAGGCAAGACACCCTCACACAGAAAATAAAAATAAACAAACTTTTCAAAAGAGAGGGGGAGCCTTGAAATCACAATCCTTCTGCTTCTGCATCCTGAGTACTGGGATTACAGGTGTGCCACCACCACACCTAGCCTTAGAATCCTTGTCTTCAAAATCAAAATAACAATAGTAAGTGTATCATTGAGGTCATGCCTTTTGGACCTGCTGCTTGTAGAGAATGACCAACAGGCCTCTTGTCTCTGCCCCTGTTTGCAAAGCGAAAGCTTTGCTTTGGGGCCTCTGCCATTTTCAGTTCTTCCAGCATAGATCTCTGAGGCAGGGGACTGATTATGCTCACCTCCTCCTTTGTGTATTTTGTCAGCCTCAAATAGCTTCATGTTCCATGTACCAGTGAGCACTCAGAGGTTGCTGAGTCCTGTGTATAATGGAAAATCACTTGGGAGTCTGCTGTCTTGGCATTAGAGTATGGCGGGGGAGGCTTTCCCCTGCACCCGACTGCCTGCTAGTCCATGGGATAATGACAGGTAGGAAAGTCAGCTCTGTACAATCTGGGGTGCAATTACTGTTCCGTGCTTCATGGAATTTGGGGCTACAGATACTTGGCCTTTGTAGAGAGGGTGTCTTCATGACTGCCCTAACCAAGTGCTGACAGTAAAGTCCTGGTTGTACAGAGAACACTACACATTTTTGAAAGACAAGAGGGAAATGAAGCTGAGCTTGAGGGTTTGGGAGTGGTTCATCCCGTCTGCTGGCGAAGGCTGCAGGGCCTGCTGGGGTTCATTGTGTAGTGAGCTGGCTGAAGTCTGCCTCCTGGGGCTCTCTGGAGAAGGAGATTTCAAAAAATCTGGAATGGCCTAGCAATGTCTGGTTTTGTTTTCTCTATCTTTGGTCCAGTCTGCCAATAGCCATCTTTCTGCCTGCCTGCCTGCCTTCTTTCCTTACTTCTTTGACTTTGTGGTTGGTTTTATTCACTTTATCACATATTTCAGTGTAAGTAAATATTCTTTTTTTTTTTTTTTTTTGGTTTTTTTCAAGACAGGGTTTCTCTGTGTAACCCTGGCTGTCCTGGAACTCACTCTGTAGACCAGGCTGGCCTCGAACTCAGAAATCCGCCTGCCTCTGCCTCCCAAGTGCTGGGACTAAAGGTGTGCACCCGGCGTAAGTAAATATTCTTAATAAGACGGGTTTGGTCCACATGTCTGTAATCCCAGTACTTACATGTTGAGGGGAGGAAGATTGTGAGTTCACATAGTTATAGAATAATTTATTCAATTTAATTGCACCCTACTTATTGGTTGTACAAATTGCTTCTGATATTCTAGAGTTCCAGCTAATACTGCCATGAATGTCTTTTATACCTGAAGCTTCAGTTGAATTAGCATTACTGCCTTACAAAAGGAAAATTTTAGTGTTTCTTTTTAAACATTTTAAAATTATGTTAGGAGTGGGAGGGAGGGAGAGAAAGAGAGAGGGAGAGGTGAGAGGTGAGTATGTGAGTTTGCGTGCGTGCGTGTGTGTAGGGTGTTTTGGAGATCTTAGTACTCAGTCACTAGAAGACACATGCTCTTACCTCATGGTTGAGGTTGGGTTTGTCACAGTTCCTCTTCTTGTGTCAGAGGGGAACAGAAATGTCTCCTCTGAAAGGAGAAGAAACAGCCATTACTTGTTTAAGCCATTACTTTTATTAAGATGACACAGCAGGCTGGAGCGGGTAGAAATGAAGCTGACAGGCTTACTCACAGGACATATCTGGCTCTGGGCAAGACTTCTGTTGTTGGGTTTATTTGCTCTGAACAAAGAGAGCTGATAAAGGGTCGAGGCTTAACTATCCCCACAGCGTTAGCGTCCCCTTAGCGCTCACCATTCTGTGGTAGACATTCAATAGAGGTTTTTCACACTCAACAAACACGATGTCATTGTGTTGCAGAAACCCAGTACAGCAGTGGAGTATCTAGCAGCCCACCTCTCCAAGATCCATGGCCTGGACTGGCACCCAGACAGTGAGCACATTTTTGCCACCTCCAGTCAAGATAACTCTGTCAAGGTGAGTGGCCCCCACTGGGGCCAATAGAGGAGCTTTGTGTGACAGGTGTCAGGGATGCATGGTGGGATTTCGGAAGGAAACACGCAGTTTGGTTGTATACTCCATGTACGTCATGAGTGCGTGTACGTACTCCTTGGAGGCCTGAGTTCGTCAGTCCGGCTCTGCTGACCAGAGGATGGGATGGTGATGAGCCTCTGAATTTGTTTGGATTTCTTTCTCTCTCTGAAAGTCAGAGGCAGAAAGCATTTAGGAAAGAAAAGTTTGCCTGAAAAGAACTTGTAAAGAAGCCAGATATATACACAGAGATAAAGTCAAGAGGCTCACATGGTCGTTAAAGCCACCAAGATCATATTTTATCTGTTCGTGGTGGTAAGACAGCAGCTCCTCATCAGATTATCATATCTCTAAAAGTTATGACCGCACACATCAGCATTGGCAGGATAGAGCTTTGCTAGTATTCTTTAACTTAAGACCTGCTCAAAGTTTAAGTTCAGGAGCCCTGTCAGTTTTGATTGATCTTAGAGACAGTGTTTCTTCTTTGCTTGTTTTCTGTAGCTGTGGCATCAGCTATGTACTCTTGATCAGAGTGATGATGGGGCAGGGTCATCTCTGCTCCACCATCCCTGCAGGTCAGCACTTGGCCACAGAAGTTAGCTTAGCAATTTTGTGACTTAATTATCATCATCATCATCATCATCATCATCATCATCATCATCATCATCAT
>JADRCD010203097.1:12420-30061 GCA_019843815.1 Montemys delectorum
ATCATCATCATCATCATCATCATCATCATCATCATCATCATCATCATCATCATCATGATGTTTAGTTGGATTTACATAGCTGTAATCTTTTTAGTACAGCTAGCTAAAATTGAATCCAAGCCTTTCTATGTAAAGGATTGAAAGTTCTCTCTGGAGGTTTGTAAATCCCCTGGCATTGTGCTAGGAAGTGACTTATTTGTTTGTTTCATTTGGGTTTCTATCCATAATCTCCTAAATTCAGGAAACAGGAACATATCCCATTTTGCATTTGAAAAAGAGATTAGTAGCATCCTGCAATGTTTGTTGTAAAGATTGGGTAAGATTAAAAAGAAAAGTTTTCAGTGTTCTGTTTGATGGCTGTGAGTTGTCAGGGCACATCACCTGTTGTTAAATTACTTTTAGATATAGAAGTAATGCAGGATCAAAACCTGTTATTTTACCTTTTAGCTGCAGTGGTTATTTGATAGTCAGTTGATTCTGTCCTGTGAAGTCTAGAAATCCTCGTGCAATGTTGACTAATGCAAAAGGAAGGTTCTTTGTGTGTCTGACAGTATCATAGTTACAGGGGAGGAACTAAAAACACACTACTGAAGTATTTCTTTGGAGGATGAAAAGCAATGAGCTTGAGGGCCATGCTTACTTCAATTGTTGAGTTTTTTAAAATGGCATTTATTTCTCAAACTTTCTGTCTTGTAGTTCTGGGATTACCGCCAGCCTCGGAAATACCTCAATATTCTCCCTTGCCAGGTGCCTGTCTGGAAAGCCAGATACACAGTGAGTGAGCTGGCGTACCTCTTGTCTGGAGTGTGCGTTTTCCTGCTTTCTTTGTGAAGCAGTTTCTCCTTCTGTCTTGGTTTGGAGTATGGCGAATGCAGCAGTAACTGCCTTAGGTGCTTAGCCTCCGGGATGCTCCATAGGTGCTCACAGAGAAGCAGGCTTGCAGGAGTTCTTAGCTACAAAGTAGCTCAGCAGGGTGGGATGGAGAAGAGAGGCCAGGATGGGAAGCTGCTGAGCTGTAGTAGAAAGAACTCTAGCTTAGACTCAGAGGACCTGGTTTGGGGCCTAACTCCTCCACTTAATGTTTTTGTGGCTTGGGAAAAGATATTTCATTTTAAGCAGTAGTTTTTTCATTTGTAGAGTTGAAGGACACTTTTCACTCTGTCCTTTATATTTTTTAAAAGGATTTTGTATTTATTTATTTGTGTGTGTACCATGCATGTCAATGTCCGTAGGCCAGAAGAGAGTGTTGGAACTCCTGGAGCTAGAATTACATGCAGTTATGAACCTGCCAACATGGGTGCTGAGAATGGAACTTGGGTGTCTGGAAGGGCAATGATTATTCCTATTTATTTATTTATTTATTTATTTATTTTGTTTTTTCAAGACAGGGTTTCTCTGTATAGCCCTGGCTGTCCTGGAACTCACTCTGTAGACCAGGCTGGCCTTGAACTCAGAAATCCTCTTGCCTCTGCCTCCCAAGTGCTGGGATTAAAGGCATGTGTGAAATGATTATTCTTAACTGCTTAGCCATTATTCCAGCTCAAAGATTTTATTATTATTTTTACTTATGTGTGTAGGTGCCATGGGAGTGTAGGTACTCACAGAGGTTAGAAGAGAGTGTCAGATCCCTTGGAGCTGAAGGAGGTTGTAGGCTGCCTGCTGTGGATGCTGGGAATGCAACTTGGGTTCCCTGGAAGAGCAGCATCTTAATTGCTGCTGTCTGTTCCAGCCCCCAAATTTACTTTTATTATTGTGATAATATTTGCCATTCTAAAGTGGACAGTTCCATGGCATTTGGAATATCAATCTGCCTTCCACTTGAAATAATGTATATGAATGTCCTTTGTAAAACACAGAATAGCCGGTTATCCACCTCCAACCATTTTTCCATGGCCACGTTGATAGCTGTGAGTCAGAGATAAGTGCATCTCCTTTAATGTCACTTTGAAAGCAAGCACTGGGATGAACAAAGCGACATTTATGCATTAGGCTGTCACCCTGGGCTTTGTGGAGCAAAGAAGATAATTGGACATTATGTTGTTTTGCATCTGGGATCACTTGCCAGGAAATGAGACACTGTTCTTAGGAGCTGACATCTCTGCATTCATGTTTGCTTTAAAAAATAAACATGAAGGTTGGGGAGTGTTATTAGGAGGAGAGGGAAAAGATAAATAGATGTGCTCTTGTGTAACTATGTGTTTTTCCTTAAATAACAGTCTGGGTATAAACCAAATGGGCCCTCAGTTCCCCTGCAGACTGGGTTTTACTAAGTGGAACAGCAATCCTGGGGTAATTAAGTTCTTCTTTGACTTGGCATTGCTCTGAGGCAGTGAGAAGGTGATGCTTCATGTAGATGGTGTTCTGCTGGCCCATCTGCATGCAGATTTTCCCAGCCAGCTTTGCGTACGAGTTCCTGAGCAGGAACTCATGGAGAGTAGATAGGACATGGACCAGAAAGAACCATTCACTTATGGTAGAATTTCCATAGTTATCCAAGCATTTAGCTTAGCCTCATTTTTTGTTTGCTGTGTTCCATAGAGGCTATATATGTGGTAGACATCATATGATATTTGACAAAGTTTTCCCCAGATGAGTTTGAGCTTTCTATAATTTTTTTTTTTTTTTTTTTTTTGGTTTTTCAAGACAGATTTTCTCTGTATAGCCCTGGCTGTTCTGGATATAATTTTTTTTAAAGATTTATTTATTTATTATATGTGAGTACACTGTAACTGTCTTCAGACGCACCAGAGGAGAGCGTCAGATCTCATTACCGGTGGTTGTAAACCACCATGTGGTTGCTGGGATTTGAACTCATGACCTTCAGAAGAGCAGTCAGTGCTCTTACCTGCTGAGCCATCTCTCCAGCCCCTATAATTTTTTTTAAAAATAGATTCTAAGCTGGTCAGTGGTGGCACACATTTAACCCTGGCACTTAGGAGGCAGAGGCAGGTTGATCTCTGAGTTCTAGGCCAGCCTGGTCTACAGAGTAAGTTCCAGGACAGCTGGGGCTACACAGAGAAACCCTGTCTCAGAAACTTAAAACAAAACAAAACAACAGCCAGGTGGTGGTGGTGCCTTTAATCCCAGCACTTAGGAGGCAGAGGCAGGTGGATTTCTGAGTTCAAGGCCAGCCTGGTCTACAGAGTGAGTTCCAGGACAGCCGGGGCTACACAGAGAAACCCTGTCTCGAAAAACAAAACAAAACAAAACAAACAAACAAACAAACAAAAAGATAGGTTCTTCTTGTGTAGCCATGGCTATCCTGGCCTGGAATTTGATATGTAGGCCAGGCTAGCCTCGAACTTGTGGCAATCCTGCTTCTGCTTCCTCAGTGCTTGCATTACAGGCCTGAGCCACCACACCTGGTGTCCATCATGGGGCTTATCTTTATTAGGAACAGTTCCAGCTTTGGTTTGGTTTTGGCTGATGCCACGTGGAGTAAGCACAGCTTCCCCTTCTTGGCCATAGCCTTTCAGCAACGGGTTAGTGACCGTAATGGTTCCCCAGCTGCGGAGGGAGAACAGCCTGCTCCTGTGGAACGTGTTTGACTTGAACACTCCGGTTCACACTTTTGTGGGGCATGATGACGTGGTGCTGGAGTTTCAGTGGAGGAGACAGAAGGAAGGTGAGTGAGGCAGGTTGCCGCCTGATTTTCTTCTGAGCGCTCTCGAACAGCTCTGCCAGTCATGTGCCTTAGTGAGGTAGCAGACTGGGCCTGGCTCTAGGGACCGGAAAGCAGGGAGGGCTGTGTCTAACTATAGATGAGTAAAGGGAGTTTGGAGCATTTTCCCTCCCCCTAGTTCTCTTCTTCAGTTTCCATTGTATCTCTCTTGCTCCAGTAAGAGGTTAAGAAGGGGCTTTTGTTGAATCATTTCAAGGGCCAAAGATTTTAGAGTCTTCCAGAGCCAAGCCATAACAATAGCAATTTTTAAAAAAGATATATTTATTTATTTATGTAGGTATATGAGCACACTGTTGATGTCTTTAGACACACCAGAAAAGGGCATCAGATCCCATTATGGATGGCTGTAAGCCACCATGTGTTTGCTGGGAACTGAACTCAGGTCCTCTGGAAGAGCAGTCAGTCAGTGCCCTTAACCTCTGTGCCATCTCTCCAGCCCAAAATAGCAACTTGTGGGGGTTGATTCATGCCTTTAATCCCAGCACTCAGGAGGCAGAGGCAGACCATCTCTGAGTTCAAGGCCAGCCTGATATACAGAGCCAGTTCCAGAACAGTCAGAGCTACACAGAGAAACCCTGTCTTTAAAACAAATAAACAAACAAACAATTCTCCTCGCTGGAAAAAAAAAAACCCAAAGACCTCAGAAAACCCCAACAAACCAATAGCAGTTTTCTTCCCACCCTCTTGCTCTCCTCCCTGCCTTCTTCTTATCTATCCTCTCTGTCTATCCTCTCTGTCTGTCTGTCTGTCTGTCTGTCTGTCTGTCTGTCTGTCTATTGGTTCTAGAGATCAAACCTAGGACTTGCTGCTAAGGTATACCCTTGGTTTGGCTTTCACTACCAATTTGTAAATCCCTAAAGCTGGTTTGGATTTGTCTGTTTTTTGAACCTTCCACAAATTTAATTATTCTGAATGTATGCTTAAATTTGACCTTCTTCCCGACCTAATGTTGCTTTGGTATATTTTTACTACCATGTCTCGTCAGTCTGTTTTTGTTGGAGCGAGCACCTTATGCCTTTGGCTTTGGTCATCACTGTGGGAACTGATCAGGATGTGGCAGCTAAGGGAAAAGGAAAAAACCAGTGGTCAGAGGGCTGGGTGTTGCTGAAGGGTCACAGTGCAGAGAGAGAAAAATGTGTAATTGAACAAAAAGGAAAATGTTTGATCGTTAGGAGAGAAATTCCAAAGCCGGCTGAGGCTAGAAGCCAGATACCCAGGTGGTATAAGAGAGGCATCAGGACTGCTGGCTATGCCCAAGAGTGGAATAGACAGTTGGTGAAGGCAGGAAGAAGATGTGTGAAGGAAGTCAATGGTGAGAAGGACCCTTGGGAGTGCGTAGGAATGGCAAGGAAGGTGCAGGAATTGGAGCTGAATTTAAAAGGCACTCAGGTCTACTCTTTCCTCAAAGCTGATGCATGTGAGGATAGATGTAGGTTCAAAGCATTGATGCCCATGAACATGAGACTAGATAGTGGGATTCAACAGTGACTCAGAGAGGGTGTTTCTTGTTAGAAGTACCTCAGGATGAACCAAAACACTAGAGAAAACACAGAAGGGACTGAGGTGAAGGACTTGCCCTTGGCTAAAGCCCACTTACCCTGTTACTGAGTACAGATTATGTTGTCTGTTGCCTCAGTTTCCCCATCTATGAAATGAGAGAATTGAGTGAAACTTATTCTAAATTCTTTGTTGTATGGAGTTGGCCATGAGGGAAAGTTCAGATGCTCTGCAGTTACCCCCAGTACTCTCATGCTTTATAAGCTGTTTCATGAAGGACCCTAACTTTTAAGTCACCCCTTTGACTAATATCTAAAAAACAATATCTAAAAAACATGATTCAGTTGATTAAGAGGATTAAAAGGCTGAGTATTTACTTCATAAAGAGATGTATCACTTTACCAAAATAAAAAATGTTTTGAACAATGAGATTCCATGATGCATAGAACACAGTTTATTTTTACACTCCTACCAACCTCTTGAGAGCACATTTGCAGAGGTGAAAGTTTAAGTGACATCAGATCTTAGCGCCATTCTCTGTCTGCTAATTTGTCAATTATTATTTCACTTCATTTATGTTTCTGCTCTCTTGAGACTTCCCCAGGGAGTCCTAGCTAAAGACAGCTCTCTCCGGAGGTCTTGGCTGTTACCTCTTATCAGCAGGATTTTATTATATGTTTATCTGCTGCTCCTTTCCCACCATTGGAATGTGAGCTGTGTAAAGCTAGATAATCTTATTCATGCCACTGTTTGGGGCCTAGGCAGGTACCTGCCATAGAATAAGGTGTGTATTAACTATTTGTTGGTTGTATGTACTATGAATGAAGGAATGGATGAATGAATGAATGAGTGAGTGAGTGACTGACTGAATGAATCATACTCCATTGCTGCCTGTAACAAAATGGATGTCAGATCCAGAGGATTTTTTAAAAACACATTTTCTTGATTTGTTGTGAGTTTCACATCATGAACCCGGGTCCCACTCATCTCCCTGTCCCCTCATATTCTCCTTTTGCCCTTGCAACCTTGTGTCTAAAATAAAAAACACACAGACACAAAAAACCAAAGGAAAACCAAACCAAACAAAGCATAGAGAGCATCTCAGCATGGAGGTATAGTGTGTCCTAGTGTGTCCTAGTGTGTCCTAGTGTGTCCTGCACTATGCCCTCTCTCCACTCGTTCATTGCAGTCAGGGCTAGTCTAGTTCAAAGTCTTTGACTTCTGTGAGACCAACAATATTGGTTCAGCAGATGGTTTTGTTTGTTTGGTTTTTTTTTTTTGGTGATTTCTAGGATCCAAGGACTATCAACTGGTTACATGGTCTCGGGATCAGACTTTGAGAATGTGGCGAGTGGATTATCAAATGCAGAGGGTATGTATTCAGTGATTTTTATAGAGAAATATTAAGTCGACACACTAGAAACTTAACCAGAAGATACAAGAAATCAGAGAATATTGCTGACATTTAACATGTGCCTGTGGTGGGCAGGCGGCCTGTATGTGCCACACTGGCTGGAGGTCTTTCAGAACCAAAGGAGTCTTCACTTTGAGGCTAAAGACTCTCTTTTCCCCCTTGTTGGGGACAGGATGGATACCACACTGAGAAAGTGACTTAGGCTTTCATTTCTTTCTCGGCCCTGTGCTCACCAGCACCACCTTCTCTATGAAGCTCCCTCCAGTGCTTCCATGTATGAGCATTTGTCTCTTACATAAATGGAAGTGGTCCTGGAGTGTCACTCTCAACTGTCATCGGACAGTCTTGTTCTCATCCAGTGGCTGGATTACCTGACGGTGAGAAGCACAGCTCATTGGTGCTTCATATCCAACAGCTTTGAGAGCATCTTTCACACCAGCTCCCCCGGGGCTGATGGGAAATGCTGAGCGAAATTTACAGCACTGCTTAGTTTAAATTCACCTGAGCATTTTGGTCAAGTCCTTATCACTTTTTGAATCTTTTTTTCCAGAACATACCATTTGGTCCAAATGCTTGGGGTTATGGTATTTGTGCTTGTGAGTTAGCTGAATAACTCCATTAAGACTTGGAATTTAAATAGATTTTTTTTCCCTCAGCATTTTTACTCTGATCATGATGGAAAAAGACAGTATAATAATAGAGTCTATTATCCTTTTTATTTAACCAGGGAATATTGGTGATGGGTAAAACCTATTTGAGGGTACCAGTTCTTGGCTACTTTCTGTCCTTTATGATTTCCATTTTTAAGAAAGAACTCTTTCGTCTCTAGCCCTACATCTTTATCCTTATGTTTTGGTTTTTTGGGTTTTGGTGCTGCTGTCAATCAAGCCCAGGGTTCTGGGCACACTAGGAAAACACTTGAACACTGAAGCACTCTTCACACCATCCTTTCTTTGCCCTTGCTTCCAGCTCTGTGCCAACGACATACTGGATGGTGTTGATGAGTTCATTGAGAGCATTTCTCTCCTGCCAGAACCAGAGAAGACCCTGCATTCTCAAGACACAGATCACCAGCCCAGTTTAAGCCATGGAGAGGAAGATGGTAATGTAACTGATGTCCTAGGTGAGGGGCCCCACTGTGCTCCAGAGTTTCATAGCAGATAACCCACAACTGACTCATTTTCTAAAATATTTCCAATATTGCCTGTATCTCCTGGTAGCCATAAAGGAAGACCCTCCCAGCAGTTTGCTGGAAGAGAAGAGATCAGATCAACTAGGCCTCCCTCAGACTCTGCAACAGGAGTTCTCCTTGATCAACGTGCAGATCCGGAATGTCAATGTGGAGGTAAGGCAGAGTAATCCACTGGGTCTCATGCTTGTGTAGGAGTATGGGAAATAGGTCTGTTGGAGCTGCCCAACACAGGTGCTGAGAACTTTGGCCCCATGGAAGACCAGGAAGCCCACTTAACTGCTGAGCCATCTCTCTAGCTCCAGGCTTCTTTTTTAATTCATAAGTTTCTATAGAAATAGTTTTACAAATGTAGACATTTTTTTGAAGCTCATGTACCATAGCATCTCTGTAGCACCCCTCTAGTCCTTATTTTATGATGTTGGCTCTGGGAAGACCTACTGATAGTCAGGAATATGAGGTAGGCTAATAGCAGAGCTGAATTTGGAGCCAAATCTCCTCTCTCCAGGCTCTTGTACTGTGTGCTCTTCCATCTCCCCTTTGTGAGCTAGTTTCTTCTCATGTAAATTTAGAGTAATATAGTAATCTTGGCTCAACCCAGAGAACACAGATTGACAATAGATCATTGCAGTAACATGAGGTTTATTGATCCATATACCTGGAGTTGCCACCCTCACGGGGGGGGGGGGGGTCAACCCCGAATTCAGAAAGCAGACATCTTTTATACTTTACAGAGGGCAGATTCTTGTAGCAGGGCTAGCTGGCTTACTCTGGTTGGTGGAACACAGGACAAAGGATCTCATCAGGCAGTGGTTGGCTTGCTCAGGGGGCTGTTCTTGGCTTAGTCAGCCAACTTCCCTATCCCGCTCTGCACCTGGCCTTGGAAAGTCTCTGGGAAGGGGCTGAGTAACTAGGTGGTAGGAGGGGATTGTCATCAGCAAGGTCAGGGTGACAGTTTGTGGTCTTTTTCAAAATTGACCACAGGGAGGGGTTGGGGGGGTTCTTTCGAGAATTGCTAATCTTTTTTTCATGGACCTTAACGTCATTGTGACCACCAGTTATTTTTGTTTTGGCTTTACTTAGCTTAGTCAGAATATCCTGGTCATTCTGTCTCAACATTCTGACCACCAGAACTTTGTTTTTTACAACATGTCCTTGGGTATCCCTGGAACACAGCTTTTCAGTGTCTGAAGCTGCTGCTTACAGGAGCTGGAATATGGCTCTCTTATTCTACTGTGAAACTTTATTTCTAGATTCCCAGAACTCTGTTTTTCATTTTATTACTTCAGTAGGAAGATGACCAAAACCTCTTGGTTCACTTAATACTTGGGCCAGCAGGTGGTTCTTCAGTGACAGGATCTAAGGAGAAGGAGGCCAGGAGATGAGGCAATAAAGAAAACATCAGTCTGGGATTGGGAGGTCTTGCACAAGCTATGTCTTATGCCAAGCAAACTTACTAAGAAATACAGCATCTTATATATACTGTTTCCAGGGGAGCCATGGGATGAAGTCAGTAGAAGCTGTCTGTCATACAGTGGGATAAAGTCATTGAGATGCTAATCGAGTTGTGTTGCACAAAGGGAGCCTGGTCTGCAATGTACTTGTGATACCTTGTGCTCAGCACAGTGCCTTGGGACTGACAACACTGTAGCTGTACAGATAGTTGTGAGCCTTTATCTGGTTGTTGGGAATTGACTTTAGGATCTCTGCTCACTCCAGTCAACCATGCTCGCTCTGGCCCAAAGATTTATTTTTATTATAAATAAGTACACTGTAACTGTCTTCAGACGCACCAGAAGAGGGCGTCAGATCTCATTATGGGTGGTTAGGAGCTACCATGTGTTTGCTGGGATTTGAACTCAGGACCTTCAGAAGAGCAGTCAGTGCTCTTACTCGCTGAACCATCTCGCCAGCCCAAGATGCTTTTTTTTTTAATTAGATGTTTTCTTTATTTACAATATCTCCTTTCCCAGGTTCCCCTCCAAAAGAAAAAAAATAAAAATAAAATAAAATAAAAATAATAAAAAAAACCAAAAAACAAAAACTAAAACAATCCCCTGTTCCTTTCCCCCTCCCCCTCACTACCCTACCCCCTCCAGCTTACTGGCCCTGGCATTCCCCTACGCTGGAGCATAGAACCTTCACAGGGCCAAGGGCTTCTCCTCCCATTGATAACCAACTTGGCCATCCTCTGCTATACATATGCTGCTGGAGCCATGAGTCCTACCATGTGTACTCCTTGGTTGGAGTTTTAGTCCCTGGGAGCTCTGAGGGTACTAGTTAGTTCATATTGTTGTTCGTGCTAAGGGGCTGCAAACCCTTCAGCTCCTTGGGTCCTTTCTCTAGCTCCTTCATTGGGGACCCTGTACTCAGTCCAATGGATGGCTGTGAGCCTCTACTTCTGTATTAGTTGGGTACTGTCAGAGCCTCTCCAGAGACAGCTATATCAGGCTCTGATAAGTGGATATTAGCCTAGAAGATCGGAATACACAAAGTACAATCCACAAACCACAAGAAACTCAAGAAGAAGGAAGACCAAAGTGTGGATACTTCATTCCTTCTTAAAAGGGGGAACAAAATACCCATGGAAGGATTTTCAGAGACAAACTATGAAGCAGAGACTGAAAGAAGGACAATCCAGAGACTGCTCCACCTGGGAATCCTTCCCGTATTCAATCATCAAATCCAGACACTATTGTGGATATCAGCAAGTGCTGGCTGACAGGAGCCTGATATAGCTGTCTCCTGAGAGGCTCTGACAGTACCCAAGATGTGTTTTTAAAGTTAAAATATTTTGAGTTGGTCTGGAGAGATAGCTCTCTGGTTAAGAGCACCTGCTGTTCTTCCAGAGGTTCTAGGTTCTATTCCAGCACCCACACAGTGGCTCACAACCTCTGTAACTCCAGTTCCAGGGAGTCCAATGCCCTCTTCTGTCCTCTAAAGGCACCAGACATATAGGCAGTGTACAGACATACTCATACATATAAAATTAAAAAATAATATATATGTGAATTTATTTAAACTAGTACTAAAACTTAAAAATCTGTTCTGAAAATGAATTATCTTTCAGACTCATTTACCTTTATAGGTATCTCCCTTTCAGTCAGTTACTAGGAACATGGGCATTTGTGTTGATTGCAAAAATCTATCTGTATCTTGCTGAGGGAGGGGATTTGTCTTGCCTATTCAATGCTGGCTTTGAGGCTCAGCACTGCAAATAAAATGCAGCACAGTATGCCTCTGACGTCCATTTGCTGTCTGTCTTGCAGATGGATGCTGCAGACCGGAGCTGCACAGTGTCTGTGCACTGTAGCAACCACCGAGTGAAGATGCTGGTAACTTTCCCGGCTCAGTACCCCAACAACGCTGCCCCTTCTTTCCAGTTCATTAACCCTACCACTATCACGTCTGCCGTGAAGGCCAAGCTGCTGAAGGTAAGGCTGGGCTGTCACAGGCCTGCGTGAGCTTGAGCCAAGACAGACCTGGATCAGTAGATGTGGAGGTTGCCCATTCCCTGAATGCTGCTGTTTCTGCTGCATAGCCACTGTCCTGGCCGCCCACTTGGTGCGGACAGCAGTAAGGCAGGGTTTTTTTTTTCTTCTTTCTTTTTCTTGCAACCAAAGACAGAGTTTGTCTGTGTAACCCTGGCCATCCTGGTACATGCTCTATAGACCAGGCTGTCCTCAAACTCAGAAATTTGACTATAGAGCAGGGGTTCTTAACCTGCTTTTTTGAGGTGTGGATATGAATGTCCTTTGAAAATTTAATAAAACCCGTTGGGAAAAAAAACTTCTACAAGTGTTAGATATGAAGGATTTCATAAATACTACATGCAAATATATGGACTACAACTAATGTCCTTGTGAATTTAGAGCTTTGCATTAGTCTGAGGTTAAGAACTCTGAAAAGCAGCTTTGTGCAGTGGCAGTATCGTAGCCAATGAGGTTTATCCGAGGTGCGATTATTGCTAATTGAAAGAACTCTGAAAAGCAATTTCACTCACCCAGAAAGAATGTATCTTATTCCAAGGCAAGATATATTTTGAAGCTAAAAGATATTTGATAGGAAAAAAATATATGTGTAGTCATTTAAATATCTCAGAAAAGGAGCCCTGTGAGTTCAGAAACTGATGTGTGTATAAAATAATTTTAAGATGAATTAATTTTAATAGTATTTTTCTTTAACCTGGCACATTTAAAAAATATTATCATGTCAACATATAATTGGTGAAAATGAGCCAGATAGTACAGTCCTGTAATCAAGCACCTCGAATGGGAGGCAGGAGGATCAGGATTCAAGGTTATCTTCAGCTACATAGCAAGTTTGAGCCCAGCCTGGGCTACATGAGACCCTGATACAACCCCCAAAATGAGATATTTTACACTTTTTACTTTTGATATCAAGCCTTCTATACAGTTGTGAATTTTATACATGCTACAGCTGTAAGTCTAAGGGAGGCACATCTATGCTCCATGCAGGCAGTGAGGGCAGTGGTCCTGCTCATGTGCCTGTCTTAATATGGGTGTCAGTTCATATCTCTAGCCTTAAAATGTCACTGTATTAGTGGATAAAAATATAACAGTATGTTTTAACTTTTGCTGAAAAGAAGTCTTTGCCCTGGCCTGCATCACTCAAATCTTTGCCCTGGCTTATATCATCTGAAACAGTTTTCTCAGCAGCCCAGTGACGATGTTTTTAAAACAATGAGATTTTTCATGTGTGGAAAAAAACTGGAGAACTCACTAGAAAGAATAGTCGTGTTATTCTGTCTAAGGCTCCGGAAAGCTCTTTCCCTTGAGCACTCGTGGGACCCAATAGAAGCGTAAGGCCTGGCCATGATGGCTCCCCATGCTGTCACACTTCCAGGCACTTTGCAGAATATAGCCAAGCAGGAGACATATGGACGTATGATTCTCTCCCTGATGGAGTTTTGGGTCTTTTCCAGATCCTAAAGGACACTTCCCTGCAGAAAGTGAAACGCAACCAGAGCTGTTTGGAGCCTTGCCTGCGCCAGCTTGTCTCGTGCCTCGAGTCTTTTGTGGTGGGAACCATGAACTTGTTGAGCCAACCTGTGCTTTAGTGTCTTGTCGAACTTCTTATCCCAAGACCCTGGCTCCCTTTGTAGTACTGTACCATTGTTTTATAATCAACTTAGAGATATGCTGTGGGTTCTAGTGTGCTTATCTTTGATTTCAGAACCAAGAGGACAGTGCTTCTAGCAACCCATTTGCACTCCCAAACTCTGTCACACCACCCTTACCGACATTTGCACGGGTGACCACTGCCTACGGCTCATACCAGGATGCCAATATTCCCTTTCCTAGGACCTCTGGGGCCAGGTTCTGTGGAGCAGGTTGGTCTCTTTGTTCTTCTTTGATTCTTAACTCTGAGGGAGTGTAGCTAAGAAAGGCTTACATTCTGCATTAATTATCAGAAAATGTTTGTTTTTTACTTCCCAAGAACTCAAAACAACATATGGTGTAATGTTAAATTGGTATCTTTGAGCATAGCTTAAGAATGTTTACTGGGAACCTGGGGAGATGGCACAGCAGGACAGAGCACTTGCTGCTCTTTGGGGGACTCAAGTTCAGTTCGCTGCACCCACATCTGGCAGCTCATAGCCACCTGAACTTCCAGCTCCAGGAGATCCAACATCCTCTTTGGGCCTCAACAGGCACCTGGATACACAATAGCCTACACACAGAGAGACATATGCACATGCATATAA
This sequence comes from Montemys delectorum, assembly GCA_019843815.1. Lineage (NCBI taxonomy): Eukaryota > Metazoa > Chordata > Mammalia > Rodentia > Muridae > Montemys > Montemys delectorum. The sequence goes on from JADRCD010203097.1 coordinate 25,931, forward strand.
GTAAAGTAAATAAACCTTTGTAAAAAAGAATGTTTGCCATATTCCAAGTATTAATTAACTATTTAGTTCTGATGATCCTGAGTTTGCGTCTGCTTAGATCCTCAATTCTTTTACCTCTCCTAGATCTAGCAGACCCTCACCTTTGTCCCTTTAAGGATCAGTATAGTTACAAGCCTTGGCAGTTTATAGAGATGTACCTCAGGTATACTGAAATAGAGAAGAAGCCTGCCCAGCTGGTGGTAAGAATGCTTAGCTTGGGTGCATGTCAATCCCTAGTACCACCAGATTTATATATACATTTTAATACAGTTATTAATCCAGGCATGGAGGATTGTTTTTTTAAAGATTTATTTGTTTTATGTATAGGAGTACACTATTGCTATCTTTGTACACACGAGAAGAGGGCATCAGATCCCATTACAGATGGTTGTGAGCCACCCTATGGTTGCTGGGAATTGAACTCAGGACCTCTGGAAGAACAGTCAGTGCTCTTAACTGCTGAGCCATCTCTCCAACCCCTGGAGGCTCATACCTTAATCCCAGTACTTAGAATGCTAAGGCTGGAGGCTTGCTATGAGTTCATTACAGCTTGCCCTCCCTAGTGAAACTCTGTCTCGGAGAACAAAAGGATTACCTAGTCTTGCCGTAGGAGTTCCCATGTCCAACTCACTGACAGCAGTGTGCTTATGTGTCTCCTTTATCAGGTTACCTGGTGTACTTCACACGGCCCATGACGATGCATAGAGCAGTGTCTCCCACAGAGCCTACTCCTAGGTGAGTCTGAGAGATATGACAGGAATCTGCATCTCTGAGTCTCTCTTTGCAAAGTTCATTTCAGTTCTTCAGTTAAATTTTTCTTTTTTTTCAATTAAATTAACTTATTTCTACTATACGGTGGAAAAGTAACTTCTATTTGCCGGATGTAATTGTCATAAGCTCACCCTTTCTAGCTCTTTCTGATCTCTGGCTGGCTGGTTCAACTCAGCTGTTCTGTCTCAAACTCCTCTCCAAGCTGACTAATTCAAACTGGCTTCTCTCAGCTTCTGACTGAATTGTTCTTCTTGGCCTCAAACTAATTCTAGCAATCTGTTCTCATCTTCTGGCTCCTTCTCATTCTCTGGCTTGTTCTGTCTTCGCCTGTGTCTAGCTTGTTCTCTCTGCAACCTGTCTATAAAAGTGTCTCAGGAAAACTGCATCCTCTCTCCTGTCCTTTCTCTTGAGAGTTGGGTGTATCCTTTCTCTCAGATCTTTCTCTGATTCGTCACTTTGTCCCTCAATTAGAACTCATTGTTTGGGATTAAAGGTCTGTACTAAGGGCCTGTCTGTAGTCCACACTTGAATAGATGCTATTGCTTGAGAAGGAGGTTGCTAGATTCTGCATTAGACCAAGCAGATGAAACCTTGATTCATGAGAACTGAGGTTAAATACCCAAGGTCCCAACACCCACACTTCAAGGGAAACCATGAAGGTCTGGACTTGGGAACACATGCCCTAGTCAGGACCTTTTCCAGTGAAAAGTCTTTCGCTGACGTGTAATTAGCAATGTAAAAGTCTGGAGTTTACTGCTCAGGGACCCACATTTAGATCAAGATATAGAACATTGTCCTGACCTCTAAAAGCTCCTGGTCCCTTTGCCAAGTTCCTGAAGAAACCACTGTCCTGATATCTGCCACCCTCTTTTCATTTTGCCTGTTTTTAAACAGAATTGAGTGAGACTCATGCAGCATGAACTGTTTTTTTATCTGGCTTACTCTGTTCAACTTAATGTTATTGAACTTGATTTGAGTGGCTGCGTGGATCAATAATTGCATTGTATGAACATAACACAGAGTGATTCATTCTTCTGTTGATGGATTCTTGGATCATTTCCTGTTTGAAGCTATTAAGAGTGAAATGAAATGTATCAGCCTTTTTTTTTTTTTTTTTTTTTTTTTTTGTAGATTTTTTGAGACAGGGTTTCTCTGTGTAGCCCTGGCTATCCTGGAACTCACTCTGTAGACCAGGCTGGCCTTGAACTCAGAAATCCACCTGCCTCTGCCTCCCAAGTGCTGGGATTAAAGGCGTGCACCACCTCCGCCCAGCCCTTTCTTTTTTCTTTTTGCATGGATACACTAATTTCTTGACCCAAGGAGTGGAACTGCCGAGTCATAGGCTGGCGTGTGGCTAACTTTGAGGAAGTGTGTGCTGAGTGGAGAGGGTATTTTGTCTTCCTCTCAGCAAAGCCTCAGGATTGATCCCTGTACAGCTTCTCTCTGTGTTGCCAGCCCTTCAACTTCTGTCACTGTGGTGAGTGGGAAGTATTGCTTTGTCGCTTTGATTTGCATTTCCACAATGATGACTATTGGTGAGCAGCTTCTGTGTGCTTATCGAGCATTTGGGCTTTTGTGATGTGCCTGTTCAAGAGCCTGCACTGCAGTTCCTTATTTGTGATAGCTATCTATTTTGTTTGCACATCCTTAGTTGAATATATGCATTGACTTTGTTCTAATGTATTGTTGGTTTTCCTCCCTCCTTAATAATGTCCTGTGACCATGGCTTTCAATTTTGATGCTGCCTAATTCATCATTTTTTAATTTTATGGTTAGTGATTTTTTTTTAATTGTATCAAAAGAAAAAAAGGCTCACTGTGCATCGAGGTCACAAAGCTGCCTCGTGCACCTTCTTTGAGGAGTCTGTAAACTCCTCATGTAAAGTCTTGGTCCATTCAGTCTCTTTGGTGGAAGGGTGGACATTTGCTTTGTTTAATAGAAATAAATGGTGGTTCTAGCACCATTTATGCAGCCTGCCTTCCTTTGCAGATGAAAACTGGCTGTCTGTTTCCGCACCCTAGTTATTCTTTTGATCTATACACGTCTCCCAGTCTCACCACTCGGAATGTAGCCTTCTATAGTAAGTCTTGAAGTTTGGCGGCGATGCAAGTTCTCAAAGGTTATTCCCTTTAGTTTTTTATTGGCTATTCTAGGCCTTCTCACCTCCATACAACTGTGTCAGCTTGTTAGCATCTGCAGTGTCTGCTCATGTTGTGATTGCAGTTACACTGACTCTGCTCATCAGTTGAGAGAAATCTGACATTTTAACAGTGTAGAATCTTGTCATGCCTTTGTATAGTGTTTCTCCATTGTCTTGTGTCTTTTTGTTGTTGTTGTTGTTTTGAGACAGGGTTTCTCCGTGTAGTTCTGGCTGTCCTGGAACTCACTCTGTAGACCAGAACTCAGAAATCTGCCTGCTTCTGCCTCCCAAGTGCTGGGATCAAAGGTGTGTGCCACTACTGCCCGGCGCCCTGACTTTTTTTTAATGATTTTTACATTTGTATATGTGTGTGTGTGTTGGATTCCCTTTTCTTCCCAAGTCCGTGTTCTCAGTTTCATTAAATGCTAAGAATATACTCAAGTATAGAGAACACAGTCAGTATGGATAATCCTCATTTCAACACAGATCTCTCTCAGCCTTATCTGCTTATCATACTGGCTTGATTGCACCGATGAAGATCCGCACCGAGGCCCCTGGGAACCTGCGTTTGTACAGTGGGAGTCCAACTCGAAGTGAGAAAGAGCAGGTCTCCATCAGCTCCTTCTACTACAAGGAACGGGTAAGTGTCTGAGCCATTGCTTTTAACTCTTACCCCTGCTGGATTCTTGTTTCCTGTCCCATGCGTGCCATGCACAGTAGTTAAGTTAGTAATCCCTTCATGGTCTTTCACTTTTGTAATTAGTTTATGCAGGAACAGTCATTGCTCTGATGCTTTCAGTTGGTTTGCACTACTGTAAACGATGGGGTAGAAGTAGTTAGTTCTTACACTGTACTATGAAGTATATCTTACACTGTATTATAAAGTACGCCTTGCTTCCCACTTAAAATCTGTCCTGGCAATCCCCATTGGTTGAATTGGCTCCCATATTTCAAGTAGAATAATTTAACTTTGGGTTTCCCATGATATCCTGATGCCTGTCAACAGACTGAGAGTTGCTTCTGAAAGCTGGAGATCGATAGAGTTGGAACTTTGTAGTTGTGAGGTATAAAGTTGATCCCTAGAAGGGTTTCAGCTTCTACTTAAGTCTACACTTTAAGGTCTCATTTGAATTGATTGGCTGGTATAAAAATTATCTGGACTGCCTTTTTTTTTTTTTTTT
>JADRCD010203098.1:1159-12455 GCA_019843815.1 Montemys delectorum
CTCTCTCTCTCTCTCTCTCTCTCTCTCTCTCTCTCTCTCTCTCTCTCCCTCCCTCCCTCCCTCCTTCCCTCCCTCCCTGCCCTCTCTCCTCTCTCTCTCTCCAGTTGTATGTGTGTATGTGTATTTGTAGGTTCATGACAGATATGCTAAGCTACCCCACAGTTTGAAGAAGCATATCTCTAGATCACAGTGACATCTGATTTACAGTGGCCCTGGATTTGAGAGGTCCTGGTGTGGATGTTATGAAAATATTTACAGTGCTAGTTTCCTCCCTGGTGAATGGCAAGGAAGATAATAACAATGAAAATCAGACACATTTATTCATAGCCTACCTTTCATGAATTTTCTAAACATTATTCCATTAGCACTTACAGACCTAGTTTTCAGAAAAAAAAATGCTAAGTTCTTTGTAAATATGGAAACTAATGGGCACACTATCACATGCAGTCTCTTCTGTATTTTCTTGCCCACTTTAAAATGCCTTTTGCTGTTTACTTATACAAATATTAATTATCAATAAGAAGCAAAACTCACATACTTGGAATTGTAATCGAAGCCTCTTACCTCACATAACACAAGGAGCTACACATGAGCACACAGGTTGTACAATCACATGCTTATCATTGACGTTGAGATAGGCAGTGACTCAGCAGTTCATGACTCACTCTTCTGTAATCTCTTGCCAGTCAATACTATCTTTAATTCCCTCAAACAAAAATCTAAATAGAATGGCAACTCTTAAAATCTGCCGTGTTTAATTAACATGCCTTATGAGTTCCTAAGGTTTTGAGAGTAAAATGACCCTCTCAAATGCCCCACAGACAACTTATGCATGCCTGGTATCATGACAAACTGAACCTTGACTATATAATAACAGGGAGGGTATGTTACATGTTTAATGGAGAGCTGGGTGAAGTAGTGAAGGTTGCAGTGCTAGGGATCCATGGATTGCCTAATATTTACACATCTGGAGCCCAGCAGAGGGCTGACTCAGGATCCCGTAGTGGCTGCAGGAGGACTTGAGTTTGTGTCCCCAGCATCTGTGTAAAAAGTTGAGTATGGCTGTGGGCATCTGTAACACTAGCGGTGGGATGAGAGGAGTGGGCGGGCTGGTAGATCGCTTAGGCACACTGCACAATTAGTTTTCGCCAATTGCTGAGTGTTGGGGTCAATCAAGGACCCTGCTTCAAAACATAAGATGAAGAGTCATAAAGGAAGAAAATCACCTTTGACCTCTGGCACACACTCATTTCTGATACACAAGTAAATACATCAGTGTGAGAGCCTCTGTTTTTGCCTGTCTGTCTGTCTGTCTATTAGTTTTAAGAACCAGTGCCTCAGTTTTTGTTATCTTGGTTTTCCATTTGATCGTGCAGTTTTTGATTTATGGTAACCGTATTCTGAAATGCCTATTTCTCAGTCATCCTTTGGGCAATCTTTTCAAGTTATTGAATGTATATAGAGTGTTTTATAACCTTCATAATGTTGAGAGAGAGTATTTTCTCTTTTAAGACATACTGGTTCACACCAACATCTCACAGCCAAAATGTACATAGATGTACATAATGTTAGCAATGTGCACACAGGAGAGTTTTACTGTGACCCTGCGTGAGTTGGAGGCTATGCCAGACACTCATTTGTCAAGCTTTATGTGGTAAATAGGTTACGGAAATAGAGGCACATTACACACTTAATGTCTCCTCCAGGAGTCACTTCATGCTGCTATCAATGTGGTTGGACTCTATAGAAACCTTTAAATCAAATAGAAGCTTTTTCTTGAGAACTCATTCAAGTACAAAAAAAAATAACAAAATACCAAAAATTGTATTTTAATTACTAGTAATTTTACCCCTTTGATTTCCCATCCCACTAACTGATTTTATGGCAAGTACATTTATATAAACTACTGTGTTTCTCAGGTTACAGAAACCAGCAATATCTTTTATTTTATTTTTATGGAACCAAATAACTAACCTGAACTCTATTTGCCACCTTAAAGATAATGTTATGGAAACATAACTGTGTATTACTGTTTAGAAGCAATGATGGTCAGAGACAACCACCCACGGGAATGGTCTGATGAATATATTCAAGTTTGACTTCTGTGCCCAAACTTTTAAACCTTATCAAATGCCCCAAGACATCTTTAAGGAAAGAAAAACATTCCCATTAAACTTGAGAGACACATCCCTCCCTTAAAAATGTGGATAGATATTTGTAAGAGAAAATATTGAATTCAAAGAGACTGTTCACCTCCCCTCGGTCAATGATTCCCTATGGAAATAACTCTGACCTGTGCTGAGTCTTAAGCAGAAAGCAACCTTCAGCTTTTAAGCTTTAAAATGTTTTAGATTCACATGATTTCTTGCTTGCTTATGAAATCATATCACTGATATAATGGCAGCAAGGGACAGCAGTCTCACGAAACTTATTTCTTCTTTTTACTTCAGTGGATCAAGATTGTATAGGAAGGGCTGACAGTGTTGCTCATTGATACAGTGCTTGCCTGCCAGGCACTAAGTCCTCAGTTCTCCTGGGGATCAAGAAAAAAATGCAAAAATGTGAGTGCAGTTCTCCACAATCAGAAATTCCCTATAGATATGATCATGATTTAGATCTGAAGTTTAGTTTGGCTTGCATTAGTTCTGGGTTGGGATCTCCTATACAGCCTAGACTAATCCAAAACTTATGATCCTCCTACACATAGCTTCCCAGTTGGTAGGGTTGCAAATGAAATTCATCATTCATAGATGAGGAGTTTCAGATTAGATCTTAAAAGCATCGATGATGATGATTATAATAACAATAACAACAACATTAATAATAGTAAGCTTTCTGAAGGCTGCTTACCCACACATGCAGGATATTTCTTGACTCAGCCACCTTAAAACTCAAAGAAAGCAATTGAGAATATGAAACGAATTTTGGAAATCAGGAAAGAAGTATAAAAATGTTCCTGGATGTTTCTACCTCTGTCTGACATTTCTTCAGACACCACCAGTGGTTGGCGGGCCCTCATAGTGTTTAGCCTGGAGACTCTTCATCCAGCCAACAAAACTTCCTTATCATTACGAATTTTTCCTGAAGTGTTATTGGCTGTGGCTTTTTGTTTTTTGTTGTTGTTTTGATTTTTTTTTTTTTAGAAAAATTAAGGTTTCCTACTTTAAGAAAAGCACACATCTGCTTAAAACATAGTACACACTTCAATTGATAAGTTATTTTAAACACCTAATGTCAGCCAGATGTGGTAAGAGGCTCACAGTCTCCGCACCTGGGAGGCTGAAGGACAGGAGTCCTTCCCATAGCACAACCCCCTTCGGCTGCACACACAGTGCAAACTTCCTTGACACTACTGTTACGGAAGGCACTGTCTCAAATCACAGCAGATAATCTAGTTTGTAGTTTTTACATCTACTTCTCTGGAATATTGAAAGCAAATATCCATGTGTTTCAAATATCTGCTATATCATATTAATGGTGCTACATCTGACAGTGGCTCCTTTAGGACTGAAAACTCTCAGACATTACCGTCCTTTGCATCTCACCCATGAAAATCACTCACCAGGATAGAGACTCGAAAGCCAGACAAAGCTTGTTTTGTGTCATATAAGTGACTGTGTCTGATGTTTGATGGCTTAGCCTATCAAGCACCTTCTCATCTTTTTTTCCTGGTATATTTATTCCTTTATATTTTACTTATCTATCTTCATTCTATCTCTTCTTGCCTACTCATAAAAATTCCATCTAATCCTCCAGTCCATACTTGCCTTTTTAATGTATCTATTTTTAAACAGCTTTAAAATACATTTCCTTTTTGCTATGTTCACCCTCGAGTTGCTTTCATGTCATCTAAACAAATGTAATGTAAACATGTCATCTGAGACTGAAGTGTAACTTTTACCACAAAGGACAAACACATTAAACATGGTGGCTACAGGAAGTCTTCTATTACCCCTCCCCTCCCCCAAAAATCTTTGTTAACTTACTATAATTAGAAAAAAATAAGTGCAACTGAAGCGTTTCAAGCTGGGTTTCCTGATCTCTAAAACTGAACCAATCATACTGATATTGGAGGCCAGTGATGACTTACTATGGCAGAACTTCCAAAGGATGACCTAAGTTTGAGGATAAAGAGCCTGGTTGTTAATGAAGCAGCAGTGTACGTACAGGTCCTGTGTAGTCACTAGTACAGTACAGCAGAGTTGACACCCACGTGAGAAAGACAAAGCCATCCTTGAGCTCGACACTCACACTTTAAGAAAGGCAGCCATTGAGTAAATCATTGTCAACATTAGAGGACAGGAAATGGGAAATGTTGCCCAGTGGGGAAGCACAGGACAATCAAAGAGGAGTACTGTCCTGGGCTGGTATTTCTTTGAAGGCCATGGGGATTAATAGTTCATCGGGCCTATATTGATATATAGCACAAAGTAGAGTATTGTACCTAAATAGGGAACCAACAGACTCTGGAAGATGGGTGATCCTGAAGCTAGGAATCCATTCAAACCCATCTACACAGATTATATCCTTTTAAAACCAAATCTTCACACTTTCCCAGAATATGAACCAATTGGCTGAGCAAGTCGGAGAAGAAACAGAGTCAGTTGTATGTGTTAGTGTAGCACTGGGCAGGATAGGAAACACAGAACTAGAAGAAACAGCTCCTGGGAGCAACAGAAGAGCAAGACAAGATTGTTTGGAGTTCAAGGGATTCCTCATTTTCCCCAGACAGTGAGTGTTTCTAGATGCAGAAAATTCTGACTCTGTAACATCTGCAATTCCCATATCCTGTGTCACTGCTTTGTCTCCCAGAACAAAGTGAAAAGTCAGGGGAGGTCTGTGTCATGTAACAGTTTGTGTGTTATGCCATGCAGTTGCTCTAGATCAAGTTTTCATTACAGTGGATGAGGAAAGTTTGTGGGAAAATTCCAATGAATCAGTTTCCGGATCTTTAGATAAGACAAGCACTGCTCTTATTTTCATTATATTGAGTGCAATACATCCTTAAATACCATGCCTATTTTAAAAATACATTTTGAAATTAAAGCGTAATCACATCATTTTCTACATTTCCTTACCCCTTCTCATACCTCCCTTGCTGTCTCTCAAATTCATTGCCTTTTTGTTTTTGAAGAATATGGGGGGTGGGGGGGAGGCGCTCACACGCGAGCACACACATGCACACCATTTTAAACAAGGACCTTGTCTCACAAGAGCTGGAAGATGTGAACCAGCACCTGAGGCTGTCTTCCCAAGTCCTCAGACATACCATGCTATATTTGTGCCTTGAGACTTGTGAGCACACGCGCGCTCACACACACACACACACACACACACACACATACACACACACATACACACACACAAGCACACACGCACAAGAAGAGGGACAGGAAAGATAAGAAATGGAGAAAAAGGGAGGTACAGACAGTGATGGTGCAGATTGCCTTGGCTTTGTTGGGTGTCTAATAAAGGAATGCTCACGTGCATGCACACAGCACACACTACATGACAATTGGAGGGAAAGATCACAACAAAGATTTAAGTGAAAACGATTTTGTAAACAAAGTGATTGATGGGGATCTAGAAGATAATAAAAAACCCTGAAGAGGTCATGTCACATAGAATCAAAACAAACAGTTTCTATCTGCTATCCATTTTGTGCCTGTCAAGATCTTTGAGGAAATAGAAGAATCAAATTATTTAACTAGTAAGTCTAAATATTAAGACAACGTGTTAATTAAAGAATGTTAATTGGGCAATTGTGCTTCAGAAACATGCTTCCAATTATGTGGATGTTGTGTGTTAATCAAATAGTTTGGAAAATAATGAATTAGATCATTCTGCAGGTAATGTCATGCCATTAGCATCTCAGACCCATGTTCCTGCCATCATCGAACTTCTCAGAATAATTTTAAACTCATACAAATTTCCTCACCTTCAACCTTCACCTATGAGTCTAATTGCTATTGAAATTTGCATCTTAAATGTTCCTTCTCTTGTCTAAATTATCTGTATGATTTAAGTACTTGCTTATTTTTCAAGCAACTTAAGAATCTTCAGTACTCAATTAAAAATCATTATTCCATTAACTTTGAGACCTGAAAAAAAAATTAATGGCTTCATAGATCATAATTAAGGCTTCTAGTTTTTTTGGCACACAGGAAAGCCAATCACTGAGTTCTCCTCTTACATATCAAATTTAGATGCCATTAGAGATTCATTTTTCAGCTACTTTGAAATTTGCTTTCTTTCTAGAGATGGGAAATTCTCTTGTTATCACAACAGAGCATGAACTTACAGAATGCGTTTTAGAATGAAAACATGCAATATGTTGTCTGTACTGCGAATCAGGTGTGACTCTCACATAAAGCAATGACCAGGTGCTTCCGGACAGAAAGTTGGCAAGATTCTTATTCTTTGCTAACCTTTGCCGTTTTCTGCAAACATTAGATCTCCATATCAGAGCTGTGATCAGAGCTTATTTATTCAGGAATAGTGAGTGAGCTGGTTTTCTTCACTAGGACCTTTGTTTACAGTAAGTGTCTTCACATGGTATTTAGAAAAACTATATAATATATATATGTGTGTATATATAAACAAGAATTCATGGATGTGTAAAAATATTCATGGCATAAGACATCTCAAATAAGTGGAGGATTCTTTACAATTTTTATCAAGCTGGAATGCAGTGAGAAAAGTATCAGATAGGAATCCCTGGTGGGAGATTGTGGTGACTATTTTAAGGGAATGAAGTCCCACATGGTACAACTGGTTTTTGTTAGATATGGCCCAGATGTTCTATCCTGAGCTTGACCATTGTTAATGGAGAAAGCAATTGCAGTTGTATTTTCTAACATCCGTATTACAAATATTCACAGATAACAGGAGTGCCTCTTTGCCCGAGATAGAAGTCAATGCAAATTTTTGTTACCTTCCATTTTTAAAAGGATGATCTGTTGATCAACTACTCAACAAAGATTTACACATTCTTGCAAGCAATTTCAGTGTTGGTTGTCTTGCTTAGGAGTTCTTCTAACAAATATGAGAAATACCAAGTGGGTTATGGAAACCCAGGTATAGTTATTGTTCCTCTGTATTTTGGCTCTGCATCGTTTCCAGATAAAGTGAGGTTTGTACTGAATGTGTGCTGACCTTTCATCTCATTATTTTGTCAGATCCAATACAACATAATAATTTACATATTATTTATATAATATTGGATACTATAAGTAAACTTGTGATGATTTAATGCACACAGTTGAGTGTGCCTGTGGACATACTTTGTGCATACATGCTATGCCTTTGACATAATGGACCTCAGCATTTATGGATTTGGGTATGAGCAAGAAACTTCTGGAAGCAATCTTCCACAACATACACAGAAAGCTGTACCAAAATTACATTTTTAATGAATTCTCATAAGTAAAAATAAAGCAAGCAAAATGGAACCTGTTTCTAGATGTTTCCTGTGGACATTTGTCAGTATTATTTACGTCATACTTGTATTTGCATAAGACAGTACTCTATTTTTTTTTTCAAACTTAAAGTTTATGTAGTGATGTTCAGAAGGCTATGACATGATTAGGGGCAGAAATTGAAGCCAAAACCTTGAAAACAGGCTTCTGTTTCAAAATAGATATTTCAATTTTTTTCCCAAGGCCTGAGAAAGTGTCTGTGGGAACTGGAAAGTTCCCAGTGTCTGAATAATGTGCGTGGAAACCACCAGACCCTTTTATGAGTCCTTCTCAGCGGCCTGGCATCATCTTCTCTTCATTTGCTTGCACCAGCGTCATGGGTTTCATTACCATAGTTACAAACAACAACAGTAGTGGTTCAGTTCCCTAACCCATTTGCCTTCTGTACCTTGAACTTCTCAAGAATGTCCAAAGTCATGCATCTTGCAGCAGCAGCAGCAGCAGCAGCAGCAGTAGCAGCAGCAGCACTAGCAGCACTAGCAGCAGCCCCAGCAGCCCCAGCAGCCCCAGCAGCCCCAGCAGCCCCAGCAGCCCCAGCTCCTCAGGTCAGATCACATCCACTGGTGCTCTGACATCCTAAATACTCCAGTTCTGGTTTTCTCCTCTAGGTCATTGCAGAAAGCAGTGGACGACAACTCCCATGTTCACAGTGTAACACATCACACTTGAGAGCCCACTCCTCCACATGAGCAAGTGGTTGTGGTTCTCTGAGCCCCCGCTGCTCGTCTGGAAAACTGGAGGAAAGCACTAGTGTGACTTTTGTAAGCTACCAGGGGAGTGATACATGTAAGCAATACTTAGGACAGTGTTGGGACAACAGGAGTTGTCAACGTGTGATATCAACATATCCTCTAGTCTCACCTTTCCCAAGGATTGTAAAAACGAATCTCACTCAGTTGGAATCATGTTCAGTCCTTTTCCTGCAACTGCTGCAACCCTCTGTGATGCATTTTTAGTGCTGCTCCTTTGGCTTGAGCATCGCTGGTCCCTGCATGTGGTATCATCTCCCCTCGAGCTAAATTGCTAAGAGGAAGATGTCCTGTCCTTTCACACCAGGTCTAGCACATTTTGCCTTGATTAATTGATTAAAGTGATACTTGTCATAACAGTTTATTGGGGTTGTCCAAGCAGAGAATATAGATGACAGCAGGCTGCCCAAACAGCTGTTACAGGATGAATGTAAGTGCAGTTTTCATAGGAGGTTTATATAAAGTCCCTCCTAAGATGGAACAGAGCCACTGAGTGCTGGGAATTCAGCATGGCTGGCAGCTTTCAGTAGTATACAGTGAGCAGGAATGGGGAGCTGGACTTAAACAAAGACAATGGTCTGGATTATGACATTCTAAACCAGAGTTATAGGAAGAAACAAATATTGAAAACAGCTGCAAAATTAGGGCATCTTTACCAGGATTTACAAAGGGAAGGGATGCAGTGGTTGCAAACCAGCCATTACCCATATTGACACTCAGAACTATCGTATTATTAATGTGTCATCAATAAGAACCATAATAGATTGTGCCAGTGATCGTTATCAGGAGCTACTAAAAGGGAAACAAGAAAGATTTTTGTAGAGCATGCTACTAAAAATGACACACTTTAAACAAATGCAGATGAATGTGAAATGTTTTAACTTGCCCTTGTATATTCATGTGTGCATGTGTTTTCCTTGGTGCACGAATGCGCACATGAGTGCCCATCATATGGAGGCCAAAGGATAACCACCCCAAGTGTCCTTCCTCAGCATCCACCAAAGAGTCTCACTGGCATGGAACATAGCAATTAGGTCAGGCTAGGTGGTCGGCAGCACCTTGGAATTCCTTCTCTTCACAGAGACCGCAAGTGCATCCTACCATGTGCATTCTGTTTAACACTGATTCTGTGACCAAACTCAGGTTCTCATATTTATAAGGCAAGCACTTCACGGACTGTAATATTGTTCTAACACTGTTTTAATTTAAAATGTTTTAAAGGTAATTATCCTTAAATTCATATGTCCACCATTGTTTCTAACAATTAACTTTTGTTTGTGAAGATCACAAGGGATATTTTTGTAGTCTGTATAAGAGCGATTATATATTTTTTGAAATTACTTTCTTTAATGGAAATAGTAACCATGATGAAATTGAAAGGGGACCAGAATTCAGTCATCCCTTGTGTCTTACAGCTTATTCTTGGATAATTTAACCTTCAGGTTTCCCATTAATCCTTGAATATATAAATAAAGCACTTATTATCCTATGTACTTAGTACACAGTTTCCTAAGTTACAGTAGGCAGTCTGCAAGACAGAGACATTATTTCTTAAACTCACGTCTGAATTTGCATACAATATTTGACTCATTAGAATATCAGAAGAATGGAAATTGAGCTAAGGAATTAACCTGTCTTGGAGTGCCGGGAAGAAACTTATTTCTCTTGGGATTAGGTAGAGAGAATGGTCAGTTGCAGAGAGCAGATTTTAATTAACAAATGAATGAACCACACAGTGAGTCCTCTCCCTTTGTCAGGAATTGAAATGGAGCCAAAACAGGCTCCACATGCAGGAGGCAAAGTGTGAGTGAGCAACTGTGTTAGAGGCCAGAAAAGCCTTGGAAAGAGCCACTCATAGTTGGTACCATCACAGATCAATCTTATTTTCTTTTCTGTTTGAATATATGAAAAATAAAATCCATCAATCTCTGAAAAATATTAGTATTCAGTAATCTGATAGTGCCTCAGATACATGGCACCTTTAAGAACCTTTGGTTGCAAGCAACGGAAATGAAATGTGTTAGCCTTAGCAGGCAAGGGAACCTATTATAAGATGCAGGTTTCTATCACGGAACCCCAGCACGGAAATGCACCTCCTCTTTCCTCTCCAAGTTAACATCATCTTCACAGCTCATCTTACCAGTCTGCAGTCGTCAGCCGCACTATCCATGTCTGTCAGTCCCCACTATCCACGTCAGCCCTCACTATCTACGTCAGTCAGCCCCACTATCCACGTCAGTCAGCCCCACTATCCATGTCAGTCAGCCCCACTATCCATGTCAGCCCCCACTATCCACATCAGTCAGCCTTCACTATCCACAGCAGTCAGCCCTCACTATCCAAGTCAGTCAGCCCCACTACCCACGTCAGCCCTCACTATCCACGTCAGCCCTCACTATCCACGTCAGTCAGCCCTCACTATTCATATCAGTCAGCCCCCACTATCCACGTCAGTCCTCACTATCCACGTCAGTCAGCCTTCACTATCCACAGCAGTCAGCCCTCACTATCCACAGCAGTCAGCCCTCACTATCCACATCAGTCAGCCCCACTATCCATGTCATTCAGCCCTCACTATCCACGTTAGCCTCCACTATCCACGTCAGTCAGCCCCACTACCCACGTCAGTCAGCCCTCACTATTCATGTCAGTCAGCCCCCACTATCCACGTCAGCCCTCACTATCCATGGGGTCCACATTTAATTTGAATAGTTTTACATTAATAGATTCAGGGAATAAACTAAACTTTACAGACATCATTTTTTGATGCTGTTCCCTAAGTATACAGAATAAATATACAGCATACTGTTCATGTAGCATGTATATTGGATTAAGTGTTGCAAGTTGTTTAGACAGTAGAGTTTACTTTAGGTTTTATTCAAAGTACTTGAGCAAATGGAAATTTTAGAATTGAGGACCAGTCTTCCCAGTACCATGGGTGGCTTTACTTAGTTACCCTACAGAGAATGCCATAGATCCAGATTTGACATTGCTTAGAGAAGAACCTTTACTTGCTCAAAATTGTCCCTGAGGTACACAAAGCTCTAAGTTTTATTCTTAGTTCTCTCT
>JADRCD010203099.1:4614-24364 GCA_019843815.1 Montemys delectorum
GGAGAAGGAGAAGGAGAAGGAGAAGGAGAAGGAGAAGGAGAAGGAGAGAAAGAGAGAGAGGAAGAAAGAAAGAAAGAAAGAAAGAAAGAAAGAAGGGAGGAAAGAAAGAAAAGAAAGAAAGAAAGAAAGAAAAAAGGAAAAAGGAAAAAGGAAAAAGGGCTGTGAGCCTCAAAGGGTCACAGTCATCATCATGTCACCATCCCGATGACCTCCTTCCAACAGACCTGGACTGGGCCTTCCACAGGGAGCCAATTCCCCTGCCGTAGACAGCAAATATGACTGTACCTTGACCCCTGAAGCAGGGAGCTGAGTGCTCACATAGCCCTGCAGCCAAGGAGTCAAGAAAGGGAAGGCTTCAGGCCATCTCCCAGAGAGAGCAAAACACAATCATTACGGAAATGATAGACGCTGGCTGATTGAACACATTCTTCTCAGCCAAACCCGAAATTACTAGAGCAATTGATGGAGGCCTAATGGCAAAGGCAAAAGTCCCCCACAGAGAGCCCTGCTGGTCCCTGCTGGTTACAGGGACTGCTGGCCTTCAGCCAGGGGACACCTCCTTTCTGAAACTCCATCTTGTCTACATCCGCTCAGAGACACTGCCTGTGCCAGGGGCTATGGCCCGGGGTCTTCTTTAGAAGATGCTCATGGGGACAGGGGAGTGTCTCATAGCTACTGTCAACCCTATTTGGATTAGAGACTAGTTGACCACAAATATTCATTAGTAGACAGATAGTGCTGTCCTCTCTACCTACTCCCTCACAGCCAAGCTTCCATTCCAGGCTCCAGGATCTACCTAAACAGTTTTGTACTGTGGTCAGTAAAATACGCGCAACACAAACACGTAACCCAAAACTGGTCACCTTAACTACAGTTAGTGTTTAGTTTAGTTGTATTAAGTATATTTGTGTTGTTATAGGAACCAGGGGCTTCCTCTTTCCACAGGCGGCCACCGGGCCACTCTGCACATTCCGGGAAGTGGAATCACATTGTGCTTACCTTTTGTGACTGGTTTACTTCACTAAGAGCGATTTCATCAGCTCGACCGAAGAGGATTGATTGATGTGAGGCTTCGCTAGGTAGCCCAGGCTGGTCTTCAATCTGAAATGCAAGGACCATAGGGACAAGCGGTCACGCAGCTCTGATTTCTGATCCCAATGAGCCTGCATCTTCTACACTGCTCCAAGATTATTCTTCTTCTTTTTCTTCTTCTCCTTCTTCTTATTTTATTTTATTTTTTTATGTTTTTCGAGACAGGGTTTCTCTGTGTAGCCCTGGCTATCTTGGAACTCACTCTGTAGACCAGGCTGGCCACGAACTCAGAAATCCGCCTGCCTCTGCCTCCCAAGATTCTTAAGAACCTGATTATCTTCACCTGTTTGATTCCCCATTGGACCACACTGCCCAGAACAAAGAGCCAAAACCCTGCTGGGCACTGGCCAAAGGGCTGGGGGTTTGTGGACGTGGTGGTTGCCCTGCAAAGACCCCCCTGCTCTGTCAGCCTTCTCTCTTTTCCCCAGCCCTGGACTCTCCCTGAAAGAACTCCTTCCCCCAGTTTCCAGAAGTAGGGGCCACCTAGGCTTCTCCCATTGCTCCCTTAAGCCACAATTTGCTCTTCAAATCACCAAACAGTTTACCGACAGCACAGCTCCTTCACACTCTACTGAACTGCAAAACTAGTCATTACCCGGGCTCATGCCTCCTTGCTGCTAACAATGGCTTAATGAGAAAATCAGCATCGGAGGCTCAGAGACCTTAATTACTCTTCTCTGTTGATCCCTGCGTTAGCCTAAGCCCGCAGCAAGGAGGGAGGAGACTACCCAAGACAGAGAGCAGACTTGGCTTCCCCCAAAGGAGAACATAGTTCAGTTCATCATTACATGGGGTCAAGACATATCGCGTGGATGGAGCTGAAGCCTGCCTTAATAGTGCTGTTCCCAAGGATCAGCATAGTGGGAGGCAGCCAGGACTGTGGTAGGAGTCCCATCCAGAAAGACCATGTTCAAGTCCCACCCCTGCTATTTCCTTGCTCTGTGACATTGAATGAGCTGCTTAAGGTCTCTGATTCTGTGTGTGTGTGTGTGTGTGTGTGTGTGTGTGTGTGTGTGTGTGTGTTTAAGACAGGGTTTCACTGTGTAGCCCTGGCTGTTCTAGAACTTGCTTTTTAGACCAGGCTGGCTTTGAACTCAGAGAGATCTGCCTGCCTCTGCCTCCTGAGTGCACCACCACTGCCTAGCTAAAGCATCTTAGTTTAATTTTCTCACCTATGAAACACACAGGCAGTAGCATCTCATTCTATTTGGGGTTGCTATAACAGAATTCTTGAGTAAGTTTTAGCAAACAAATGGAGTGGCTCACAGTTCAGGAGGCTGAACTCTGAAATCAAGGTGCTGGTATGTGGCAAAGAACTTTTTGCTACATGTGTGAAAAGGTGGAAGGGTACAGACAAAGGAGACAGAATTTATATAAACATTGATCCTACCCATGCAGGCAGAGTCCTAATCACCGTCTAAGGGCCCTATCTTCCAATAGCAGTTGGATATCACCTCCAAACTATTGCAGTGTCTCTCTCTTAGAGTTTTATAAAGTTTTGTGAATCCATGAAATCCATGCCTGTGGTGGTTTGAGTAAGAATGGCCCCCATAGCTCATTCAATTCTTAGTCATCAGGGAGTGGTACTACTTGAGAAGGATTAGGAGGTGTGGCCTTATTGGAGTAGTCGTGGCCTTGTTGGAGGAAGTGTCTCTCTTTCTCCTGCTTGTGGACCTGGATGTTGAACTTTCAGCACCATGTCTGCCTGCGTGTTTGTTGCCATGACATGATGCACCATGCACCACGATGCACTAAATGCACTAAATGGACCAAACCTCCAAAACTGTAAGCCAGCCCCAGTTAAGCATTTTCCTTTATAAGCGTTGCTGTGGTCATGGTCCTTTCACAGCAATAGATCACTGACTAAGATGCTGCCCAAGTCTGCTGTGGGTCATTGATGAGGAGCCAGGCACATCTGGGTGTGCCACTTAGTTCCATCACTTACTTCATGGGATTCTGGAGGGGTCCAGGCTCTGTTTCCAGCTTGGAAACATCAATTGCCACATTTTTGGCTAGACCCAGAACTCCTTACTTCTCCTACAAGATATTAAATAGTAGATGCTTCTGGGGCTTGTCCCCACCCCCACCCACACACACACTTACAGGATGGGTGCTTGCTAAAATTCACACCTGGCATGGAGGGTTCTCCCAGTCTGGTAGATACCAGGTCTTGGGGAGGTGGTGAATTCTGTCTTCAGCCAGAGTGGCATTCAGGGGCTATTTCTCAGGCCACACACAATTCCTGCATTTTTCCTCACAGTATAGTCTTATAAAACACCAAGGATATGGCTACAGACAAGGCATTCACACATGGAGAACCACAAGAACATAAGCAGCAAATAATGGGCTTCTGCCACAGAGGGGCCAGGTGCCAGGGCCAGTCAACACCAGGTTAGGTTACCAGGACCGCCCCCTGGTCCATTTGAGCATCTCTGTACTGCCAAGCCCCAACCCAAGGCTCTAGTTGGAGTTGGTATAGAATGGCCAACAGCCCTGGGTAGAGCTCCGGGGGGCTAAGCAGGGCCAGAGAAGAACTTGGATTTTGGTGTGTGGAGAGATATTCTGGGCTTGAGACTCAGTGTTCTGATGCCTTCAGGCATGAGAAGCTGTAATGAGAAGTTGTAACAATAGCATGCATGCCGGTTCAGGGTGTTCTGGTCTAACAGGGAGGTGACCCAGACTGAAAGGGACAGTGGAGCGCAGCTGGATATCTGAAAGGCAAAGAAAAGAGGGTAGGCATGCCATAATCCAGAGGATGGACATAGCTAGCTAGCAATGGGAATGGGATTCCCAGGAGGAAGGAAAAAAAAAATCAAAGCAACAGTGTAGTGTCTTTAATCCCAGCCCTCGGGAAGGCAGAGGCAAATGGATCTCCGAGTTTGAGGCCAGCTTGGTCTACAGAGCAAGTTCCAGAACAGCCAGGGCTACACAGAGAAACCCTGTCTAGAAAAACAAATGAAAGTCAAAGAGATGCTGACATGGTGAGATCCACCCACAGGCTGATAGGGGCACAGCACTTCAATCAGCTTCAGGACCAGACAGTGTGGAAGCCCAGGCTTAGGGAAGAGCCCATGGGCCAGTCAACTGGCTGGGCTGCAAGGTCCAACTGAAAACCAGCTCTAAATGCCTGGGATTCTGCCCTGCCTCAGAGACAACAGCCCTGACCTGCACAGACTCCAGTTGTTGGAGCTAACAACTGTATAACGGACCAAAAGCCAGCCAGGAAACTGGAGTTGGGCACAGTAAGTAGGCTTGGATCCATCCAAGAGAACTGACCCTCAAGAGGAGACTGCCACAGGGCAGCCGGGGGACAAGGAGGAGTACAGTGTGCAAGTGTGTTGCTCTGGTCTCTGCTCATCCCTCTGAAGTAGGGGCTCCACAGGGAGGTGCTTAATTTCTGCTCCAGCTGCCATGGAATCCCAGGATGCAGATACTCAGCTCTTAAACTGCTGCAGGCTACATGGTGATGATGACCTGCCATTTGTCTGTTGAGCATACAGGGCTGAGAAGTTCCAGAAGATTCCTGTCATCTGCATTCTCACCCCACCCAGAGATCCTGGAGGGCTCAGGCCCAGGGAGGAGGGTACATATGGCTTTAAAGGATAGTGAGCAGCAGTGGGGGACAGTGCCCTTCCTTCCTGGAGAGATAGTGACTAGAAAAGTTATCCTGAACATGCACTGTCATAATAATGGGACAAACTCAGACTCAGTGATTGTGTCAGAATGTAGAAAGGCCATTTAGTATCGGTGGTAACATTAGAGCAGAGAGGCCTCCTGCTTCCCATACAGCCTCACCTGGAACCAGTCTCCACGCCTGCTTGCCCTCTCCTGCTCCACTCCAAGGCCAAGGCCAAGTCAGCTAAGAACACCTCACTTCCCTGCTCTTAGTAATTTTGAGACCAGGATCTTTCTATGTAGTCCAGGCTGACCTTGAACTTTATATGTAGCTCAGGCTGACTTCAAATACATGGCACTTGCTCCTCTGTCTCTCACATCCTCCCTCTCTCTCTCTCTCTCTCTCTCTCTCTCTCTCTCTCTCTCTCTCTCTGTGTGTGTGTGTGTGTGTGTGTGTGTGTTTCCCTCCCTCTCTCTCTCCCTCCTTCCCTCCCTTCCTCCCTTCTTTCTACTTCCCTCCCTCCCTCTTTCCTTCTCTCTCCCTCAGAGAGGGTCTCCCAGGGAAATGACTGATGTCCAGGAAACGATGGGTGAACACCTGGGGTGCTTCTGATTTGCAACAACATATCCTCTTCTGTGCAAGGGTTTAAATAATTAAAATGTTTTCCAGTGCAAGCGCCTTTAAATTGCATTCTCCAAAAACAGTAAAACAATTGATCAAAACACACCAAAACTAAAAACAGGAAACTCTGAGACACAAACCTAGTCTCATTTGCAGTTTTCAGGCCCCAGCTGAGGAGCCTGTCACTTCAGGCCACCCTGCTGTGACCTCATTCCAAGTTTAGCTAGCCAGCAAAATGAGCCCCTTCCAAGGCAACCCACCGCCAGCCAGCCCAAGTTCTTCCCCAAGATTCCCCAAGACAGCTCACAGGCTAGATCTTGGCAAGGCCATTGCCCACCTCCCATGCTGAACCACTTCCTGTCACTGCTCCCCTTCGTTCTGTGGTGGTCCAGTAGAGGAGTTTGTGTTCCTGAATTAACCATCTTGTTGGATTCCATGCTTGGTCTTGGAAAGGAGCATCATAAAAGAAATGCCTGTGGGAAGCAGAGGAGGAGGGTTGTGGGTTCAAGGCCAGCCTGGGTACACAGAGCAGCCCTGTCTCAAAAAAGCAAGGGCTGAGGATATAGCTCAGTGATGTAGCTTACTTGGGGGGAGGAAGTAAGGAGGGAAGGGAGGAAGAAGCTATGGAGTAGAGAAGCTTGTAAGAGCATGGTCCTTACTTTGTATTGGAATTCACACTGGATCTCTCTGAACCAATAATATGAGCACACATACATTTTCACACACACACACATATCCACACACACACATACACATTCACACACACATACACACACACACTCCTATGGGGACAATATGTCTGAGCTACGGCCACATGAATATCTTTGTCCTGGTGATTGGCAATGTGTATTAAACACCCCGACAAGTTCTGTCAGCAGGAACCTGCCTAACCCAGACTTGCATGAACTTAATTAACCACGCAGGCCTTTACATCTTCTTCCGATGGAGAGACACACACATGTCCCGAAACAGAGTGCTGCTCTGTAGAAGCCCAAGTCCCTTCCTTGTGCTTATGTCTGTTTTCTTCTGCAGAGGACTTTCCCAAGGACCCAGGGACCCTGGCGAGGCTTACAGCCTGTCAATCCAAGAGGAGAGGGACGCTGGAAGGAAGACACTCATCCCAGGTAGCATGGCCCTTACACAGCTTAGCAGAGGACTCCATTAACACAGAGGGCCTAGACCAGTGCAACATTGTTCTCCAGCTCAGACAACTGGACACAAATGTGTTTGTCACCTTGGCTTCTCTTCAGTCTTCTGTGGTGTTCCTCCCCTCATAGACTCCTAAGGTCTTTGGGAAATAATTACCCACCCTGAAAGGCCTCCTGCCTCTTGGGCACAACAAGGGCACCCTTTCCACATGGATCCTACTGTTGTTGACTACAGTGTACCCAGAGCCCCATGGGGTGCAAACTTGCTCTTCAGTGTATAACTATGAGAAGGTAGCAGAGCCCACAGCCTAGTAGGTGACAGTGGCCTTGAAGGGGACCTCAGCCTCTTTCGCCTCCTCAAAACTGAATAGCCTGGTTTTGAAATGGATGGCTTTTTTTTTTTTTTTTTCTGCCACACATTCCCACCAGGATGTGCTCCCTGACCACAGGCCAAATCGTGGGTACAGCTGATTTCACTGCTAAACTGCCAAAACTGTGAGCCCAAATCAACCTTTTCTCCATGTACGTAGATAGCCTCAGGTGCTTGTTAGAGTGTGAGGGACAGCTAACGGACACAGGACCCAAGCAGAAAGTATGTCCTCTTGCCCAGAGGGTTTGGAAATAGCTTTCCTGACTCCAAAGCAAGGAGGACTCAGAGAACCATTCGTGCCTTGGGATTCTGGGGTAGGCCACTGGGGACAAGGCTCTGAGTTTCCTGGGATGTGTGATAAGAGGCTAGATGATGTAGTTAATTCCACCATCAACCAGACAAGATGTAGAATCACGTACACCCCTAGACTGGCTCCCAGGCCCAGGCAGCTGGACAGTCTGCTGCCCTGAGTATCTGTCTTAGTTAAGGTTTTATTGTTGTAAAAAGACAATAGGACCACAGCAGCTCTTGTAAAGGAAAACATTTAATTTGGGTCTGGCTTACATTTTTCAGAGGTTTTGGTCCATTATCATCATGGAAGGAAGCATGGCAGCAGGCAGGCAGACTTGGTGCTGAAGGAGCCAGGAGTTCTAAGTCTTGATCCACAGGCCGCAGAAGGGGACTGTGTCACACTGGGTGTAGCTTGAGCATAGGAGACCTTAAAGCCCACCTCCCACAGAGCCTTCCTCCAACCAGGACTTTAATCTGGGCTGGCTTACTGGTTCTGAGGTTCAGTCCATTATCATCAGAGCAGGAACACGGCAGCATCCAGGCAGGTATGGCGCTAGAGGAGCTGAGAGTCTACATCTTGTTCTGAAGACAAACAGAAGACTGGCTCCCATGTGGTTTGGAGGAGAGTCTCATTGCCCTACAGTGGCACACTTCCTCCAATAAGGCCACACCCACTCCAACAAGGCCACACCTCCTAGTAGTGCCACTCCCTTGGCTAAGCATATTCAAACCACCACACTAGGGTCCATAGCAAACCTCAACTTCCTACACGGATATGGAGTCAGAATGAGGATGGTTTGCAGAACCCTGAAATAGAATAGAGGGGCAACTCTGTAACCCATGGGATCCAACCAGAAATTTAGTTTTCTATGTTAAAGCTAAGAGCCACTTAACAGAAAGCAAACTGCAAAGCACGGTGCCCTAATAATTAGAAGCCTTAACTCACAAGGACAAACAAGAACTTATTCTTAGCTGCCTTAGCTGCAAACAGAACCCTTTCTTTCTTTCTTTCTTTCTTTCTTTCTCTCTCTCTCTTCCTTCCTTTCTTTCTTTCTTTCTTTCTTTCTTTCTTTCTTTCTTTCTAAGATTTATTTATTTATTTCATGTATGTGAGTACACTGTCGCTGTCTTCAGATACACCAGAAGAGGGCATTGGATCCCATTACAGATGGTTGTGAGCCACCACGTGGTTGCTGGGAGTGGAATCAGGACCTCTGGAAAAACAGACAGTGCTTGTAACCGTTGAGCCAGCTCTCCAGCCCCAGAACTTTTTCTTAACATAATATTTTTTTATTGATTCTTTGGTAACTTCCCATCAATCCACTCATTTCCCAGTCCTTCCATGTCTGCCTCTACCCTTGTAACCTCCTCTCAAAAGAAAATTAAAACTACAAATAAAAATTAACAACAGTAAAATAAACAAAACCAACCAACCACTACCAAAACCAAACCAAACCAAACCACAACCAACAAACAACAACAACAAACAACAACAAACATCTCACTGACCCCTCCCCAGGCAATGACCTGCTCCTTTTTTTTTCTTTCCATAATTTTTTGTATTCACTTTACATCCCAATCGCAGCCCCCACCTCCTCCTGACCCCAAATCCCTCCCCATTACCTTGTCCTCTTCTCTGAGGAGAAGGGGAAGCCTCCACTTGGGTATCACACCACCAAACCTCTTTCAACGCCGTCTTTCTCTCACACCCTCCATAGCTGTCTCATTTCTATTTTGCTTGTATCATTCCGATGTCGGTGTTCCCTTCCTTTCCGTCACATGTTCACTCGTGTTAGTGGCACTGAAAGCTGCAGTGTGTCCTGCAGGATACACTTTTGCCCAAACAGCTTTATTTGCAAATATCCATTGCAATGAGTCATTGGACTGGTTCAAAGCCTCTGGCTTCTCTGTTACACCAACAGTACCCGGACTCCTGCCAAGACTCTTCTCAGGTATCTTACTGTTCTCCACAGACATGGAGATCCTGTGCCTATGGTTCTTCATATACTATGGTAGATCATAGAGGGGATAAATGTTGGGGTGGGGTCACTCAAAGCCTTTCATCTGGGCCAGGGTGGTAGCTATGGTTAGCCCTGGGCCTCTGCAGGGCCACCATGATGCCACATGTAGAAGGGACTGGGCCATTTTTAGCAAGGCCCTTGGATACCAACATGGCTTCAGGCAGCAGCCCAGACTAGATACCTGCATGGCCTTTGGTAGTAAAACCACGGGCAACAGACATCAACATAGCCTCTGGCTGTATCTGGACCACCTATCCACTCATGGCCCCCAGACCCCAGGCCTCATCATGGCCTCAAATGGCTACACATCCCACTCATATCACCATGTCCACAAAGGCAGCAAAGCTTGAGGACATCGCCAAGAACATCCTCAGTCTGTGACACGGACTACTCACATCCCCGTGGATCTCTGTCTTTGACAAGTCCCCAGGGGCAGCACATGGACCACAGCCAACAACATGGCCTCTGGTGGTATCACAGACCAAGAGGGCCAATCCAGAAAGTGAAACTCTCCTCACTCATTGCCCAGGGCCAGGGTGCAGCCAGGCAGGCTTATTGGGAGGCAGAGTCTGTGTCTGCATGAGCCCCAGACTGCTGCACACTGCCTCTGGACCCTCCTGGGTAGGGACAGCGTGTTGACCTCAGCCCCTCTCTCTCACCTGTCACCGACTCTCACCATGGGGCATGCACCACCCTGGTTTTCCACTTTGCCATCTCATATTTGAGCATCAGAACCTCCATGTCCTGGGTGGCAGGTAGCTCTTTGTCCCCCACCCCTGAACCAGCCATGTGACCAGGGTAGGATGGGGGGTGGTCTTCAAACAGAACTTGCAAGGTATATATCTTTCCTGTTTGTTTCCTGTTGAGAGCTTTTGGTGCTACTTTTAGGAATTTGGCATCTGTCACTGGGCTCCGTGACAAGGAAGTAGGTTCAGATAAGAATATTAGAAACAGTGACCATGGGGCTTTGTTTACTACTCTTCTTAATTATTACCTTGTGTGATCCTTTTGCTTACTACCTTATTTAATTACTATCTCCTGTGATCTCTTTGTTTCCTACTTCGCTTGATTACTTTGTCTTTGATCTAAGAATTGACTGTGTTCTTTGGATATACCTAGACTGATATACAAGCAGGTTGAAGAGAAATAAAGTCGCTTCAGCGTCAGCACTGTCTGGAGTCATGTTATAATTTTTTCTGTTTTTCTTCTTATTCAATCCCCACTCCCTCCCTTGAGACCCTGCTGACTGACTGAGCTGGCTTGGTCAGTCTCCCATTAGCTTTCGAGGTATCTGTTCCTGTTTTAGTCTCACACCATCAAGGCTGATAGTCAAATGGCACCTAGGATTACTCTTGTTGCATCATGGGGAAAACTCACACTTGGCTAATGATACCCTGATGGAGACTCCTGCCCACAGCAATGTGGATATTCTTGGCCCTTTTTTTTTGAGACTTATCCCTGTGGTCATTTTTATTTTCTTTTGTGTGTGTGTGTTGGTATCTCACTATAGCTTTAAGTTCTTTTCTCTGCTTTTCCTTTTTTTTTTTTAAATTCTCTTGTTCTCTGAAACAAGTTCTATATAGCCCAGACTGGCCTTGAGCGCTCCGCCCCTCCCCCCTCCCCAACCAGGGTCTCACTATGTAGCTCTGGCTGTCCTGGAACTAACTATATAGACTAGGCTGGCCTTGAACTCTACAGAGATCCTCCTGCCTCTGCCTCCCCCCATGCCCAGCTTGGCTTTGAGCCCTTGAGGATCCTACCTCAGCCCCTAGTTTGGGATTATGAGCAGACACTACCCTGCCTGGCTTTGGTGGTTCTGGGATTGACTCAGGGGCACACACACACACACACACACTGAGCTATAGATCCAGCCCTTTTTTTTCCCATGATTTCGGCAGGATCTCACTAAGTTACCCAGTCTGAGCTTGAATTCATCCTATAAGCCCAGGCTGGGTTTGAACAAGATTCTTCTGCATCTGCTCACCAAGCTTGTACCAGGAGGCGCCACCTGTGTCTTTAAGGCCCACTCTCCAGTGACCAGATACAAATGTTCATGTTTCCATTTGAATGTCCTCTTTTGGGTAAGCCGCTCCTCAACCCCCGCCCCTCCCCCTCTGTTCCCTCACCTGCTGTGCCTTTCCTCTTCCTCTAACTGGCTTGAAGGCATTCTTCCCGAATTCTGATTTTGAGTCTGCAGTCTAATGTGCACATGGCCAATTCCTCTATCCCCCTGCGGTTTGCCTCTTCACTCTCAGTATTGGTTTTGGTTGAACAAACATTATTAATTTTAATGTAGGCCAACTTACCATTCTTCCTTTCGTGACTTATGCTTCTTTGTGTCCTAAGAGATATTTGCCTACCCAAAGGTCATGAAGAGATTCTTCTGTTTCTGTCTGAAATTTTATTGTTTTGCTCTGAAAATTTATATCTAGGGTCCATGAGGAATTGGCTCTTATGTACGATATGAAGTGAGGAGCAAAATTCACATTTATATGTGGACATCTGTCTTAGGCAGCCCGAGCGATTAGAACAGAATCCTGGGCAGCCTAAATAACAGAAATTTGCTCCTCTCAGTTTTGAGACTGGAAGAGCCAAATCATGAAAGCATCAGACTTGGTTTCTGGGGATCTGGGGAGGCTTACTCTGGGTTACACACAGCCCTGTCCCACTGCATGCTCACATCATTAAAGCAAGCAGAGTCTCTCCCCATTCTTAGTAGAACATCAGTGCTGTTTTGGGGCCTCTACTGCCAAGGCATCCTCACCTCCTGAAGATCCCATCTCATGCTTTCACCTATGTGGCTGCCTGACAGGTCACAGACATCATTGAACTTAAGCTCTGGAAATAGAGGTTCTACCTGCTTGGTAATGTGATATTGGTGTGAATGAGAGAAGTTATTGGAAATTGGAGCCAAGAACTGGCCCCTCACGCATTTGTGTGGCGAGTTCTCTCATACAGATCCATCCTATATGAACAGTAGTTTCTAGGACATCCCATGAGCCTCTGCTCAGAAGGGACCTGGGTTTCCTTACTGTGACATCTCTGCTGCTCTCTTTGACAAGTGTCCTTCCATACTGACATCTGTGTCTTTCAAATCACTACAGTTATGAATTGACTGAAACCTCATGGGAGAAAAAATATAAAGACCTAAGGGACTGAAACAAAAGCCATCCAACCCCAAATTTACCAAACAGAGGTGCTGGACAACAAAGGGTGGCAAAGGCCTGCTCCTGCCAGCCAGAGCACAGAGGCTGATGAAGGAGAAGGAAAGGATGCATGGGGAGAGCCCCAGTGTGGTAAGACAATACTGGGCTCTGTGTGACATCAAGAGGGTCCCCCTTTCCTAGTAGGGGAATGGTGATCTTTGTAGGGGAGAGCTGGATGAAGGAAGAGCTGCTACTGAGTCTCAAACTGCAGGACCAGGATGCTGCGTAGGCTGAGCTCCTATGTTCGACCTGCACAGCTCCCTCATAAGTGGGATGATGTCAGCTGGATCTCCACCTGCAGAGATGCTATACCTCCTCCCTTGCTCTGGGAATCAGCTCTCAGCAGGCATACTCATACCACTGAGACCAGATTGTATGCCGGCCCCTGGCTGGCTGGGCAGGAAGTTGTAGGCAGAGGGTTATGTTAGGGTCTCTGGAGGAAGGCAGTCAGCACACACACACACACACACACACACACACACACACACACACACAGGTTAAAATTACCAATACAAGCAAGATAGCTGCCTAAAGGAGAATAATCCCCAGAAGAATAGTCCAGAAATATATTCTCATAAGAAGAGAAGCTGGGTAGATAAAACAATGTCTGCCTGTTAGAGGGAAAGCAACAGGGTTATACTGGAGTATGTCAAAAGGGAATCACATCATAACCTTGAATTTTAGAAATGTATTCTCTGCTGTCTGTGGGGAAGGGTGGGGAGACTGGAACAAAGCAGATGAAATTTAAGAGCATTTAGGCAACTGGACCAAAGAAGACAGAGAGATCTGACCTGGCTGAACACAGTAGACAGGGAGGAGGCCTCTACTAAGGAGTTAAAAGACACAGTGTTCGTCTGTTGGGGAGGGAAGTAGATGCCATCAAGGGGGCTAGATGGTGCTAAGTGTTGAGCTGGCACATGGTGGGGGAAGGGAGCTGGGGGAGGAGGAGGCCGATTCAGGCAGAGTGGGGTTTCTCCAGTAGGAAGTTGCAGGTGTAACTCTGCAGCCTGGGAGGTAAAGGTTGCCAGTGAGCTCATGCAAATCCTTATAAAAATATTTTTGTTCAACAACATTAAATAGAGAAATAGCTCATGAGACGGACATGAGTCAATAGCTCTTTACCCATCTGTTAAACCTGGTAAGTCCTGCAGAACAGTGCTGCAGGCGGTGGTCTCTGCCCTGGCAGACCCTTGTCCTGGGGTCAGGCCTTCTGCATGTGTACATACAGAAAGCCTATGTTTCGTGTCCCTCCCGATATTTGATGCCTTAACACTTGTTAAAACTCTGACTTGGACCAGTAAGATGGTTTAGACATCTGCCTCCAAGTTTGATGACCTGAGTTTGAGCCCTAGGACCTACACAATGGAGAGTGAGAGATAACAGACTCCCAAAAGTTCTCCATTGACTTCTACATATGTGCTTGAGCCCATTCACATGTGCACGCGCACATATCTACCCTTACACACACACACACACACACACACACACACACACACACACAAATGAAAGAAAATCTTTTAAAAGTCAGAATTATTGATTCCTGCTTCCTGGATCTTGCCACAGTCCTCAAGGTACACCCATTTTCAAAATGGGAAAGACTCTTTATTTAATCTGTGTGGCAGCATGGCATGGCTTCTCCCTAACCCTTCCCGTGTCAGGCTGGGTGTCCTCAGCTCTGCTCCCATACCAATCACCTGTCCCTCCTCTGCCCTCATTCTTCCCCAGCTTCCTGCCACATGCCCCCCCATAGGTCATCATGGAAGCCGGTCCTCTTGCTCTCTGCCAGGTCCCCTTTCTTCTCCTTTCCCTGCCTCCAACTTCGCTCGGTTACCTTTGTCCCATCACACAGGCCATGGAACATTACACAAGAGCCAAAACTCACAGGGATTTAAAAGGAAATGAATCTGCATGTTCTAGAACTCTGTATCTCAAGAATCACAGGCTCCCAGGCATAGGCGAGCCTTCCCTAGGCAATGTGCTTGTCCCAGAGATACATTGGCAGGCTGTTCCCTGGAGGAACTTAAAAGTCTAAGAGCAGAATCGGGCTGTAGATAGTTAAATGTGACTTTACTCCTGTGACAACTGTCCCTGGGAAGGAGCTGTGATACCATAGCAGCATTCAGTGGGAGAGAGCTGACAGGGAAGTCAAAGCAGACTTCCTGGAAGAAATGCCAAATGAACCAAAGGCGGAGGGACCAGTGTGACCTAGACTCCATGGACAAGAGTCTGTGTGACCCTAACTGGTGCCCCATGTGTGGAGCTGAGAGACTCTGCTGAGAGTAGAAGACTGGAGAGAGCAGAG
The DNA here is from genome assembly GCA_019843815.1 of Montemys delectorum. Taxonomy (NCBI): domain Eukaryota; kingdom Metazoa; phylum Chordata; class Mammalia; order Rodentia; family Muridae; genus Montemys; species Montemys delectorum. Next base: position 19,282 of record JADRCD010203099.1, read on the forward strand.
GGCTAAGCTGGAGAAGTGAAGAGATTTTTTTTTTCCCCGCCTCCCCAAAACAACCAGGGTACCATCTCCTAGGGTCAGATTTACACTTTGAAGAAAGCAGGCAAACTACATTCAACGAACAGCTCTAGGGCAGCAGGCTCTCAGATCCCAGCAGCAGCTCCATAGTCATGAGACTCAGGCCGGGCAGGATGGGCACAGGCGGTGACGGAGGCACCGTGGAGATGCGTTCCTTCATTTTGGCTATATTTTCATAGTCACTACACACAGGGGGTGCTGCTTTAGGACAGGAGACCATGAGGGCAAGGGTAGGTGAGGGTAGGCACTAAGTATGGTGGCTGCTGGGACAGCTTTCCCCCTGCCTCAGCAGGACCTTCCTTCTTCCATGGTTTTTTTTTGTTTGTTTTGTTTTGTTTGTTTTTTTTTATTGCTATTGTTGTTACCTTTTGGAGCAAGAGTCTCTTCATAAGATCTGTTCTCTGCTTGTGATTTTCTGAAAATGCGTTTCTTTTATTGTTGCCCTCCTTGGAGGATGTTTTCCCAGACACACGAGACTCCAGGCTGACCTTCATTTCCTCCCACTACCCTCAGGTCTCTCTTTGTGGGTGTGGAAAAGTCTGCTAATCTCTTTACGTCTCATTGCTTAAGCACCAGGGTGACAAACAGAGTTCTGACGGTGCCAGGGACCAAACCCAGGTCCTCATGCTTGAAAGGCAACACTTTACCCACTAAGCCATCCCTCCAATCATTTGCTTGAGTCTTTTTACATGGAGACACATTTCATTTCTTGATGATTCATATCTGGGAGTAGAATTTCTGAGGCATAGGCCAAACACATGTTTAACTTCATAAAATCCTCCACGACCATTGCCTACATTGCATCCAGCAATCCTGGCTGAAGTCTTTCCGACAGTCAAAATGTGTATGTATTACTGCAACAAGAGGTTAGAAAGTTGACAGGTGGTGCTGGAGAGATGGCTCAGAGGTTATGAGTATTGGCTGCTCCTCCAGGGATCTGAGTTCAATTCCTAGCAACTACATGATGGCTCATAACCATCTATAATGAGATCTGGTGCCCTCTTCTGGTCTGCAGGCATGTATGCAGACAGAACGTTGTATACATAATAAATAAATAAATCTTAAAAAATAAAAAGAGTTGAAGGGTGAAGATTTGTCTTGGTCCCCTTTGTTGCTTTCTTCCCTCTTTACTCCCTGAGAAGTTAGAGCTAGAGGAACAAAAGCCTGGAATTCCCCCAACACACACCTGCAGATCAAAGTACATTGTTGAGACACATAGACAGAGAGGAAAGAGGAACTGGGAAAAGGGCTCAGTGTGTAAAAGAGCTTGCCCTAAAGCCCAATGAACTGAGTTCAGTCTCTCCCAAACCCACCTAACAGTGTGGTGGTGCACATCCTCAGAGTCCACATAAGGATGTAGTGGTGTGCTTCTGCAGTTCTGGTGCTCCTGAAAGAAGATGTAGCTATCTTTGGCTACTTTGTGGGTTTTTCTTTCTTCCATCCTTCTCCACCCGTTTCCTATCCCTTCAACCCCCTAACACTAGATAGGAGAGAAAAAAAGGATAGAGAGAAAAGGAAAAAGATCCTTAGATCACTTCCTGCTGATTAGAGGCTTCAGGTTCCTTGGGACAAGTTTCTTCTTCACTGTCAGGACGTCTAATTTCTTCTGGTTTTGTTTCTTCTTTCCACATGACTACTTAATAACTGTGACAAACACTGACCAACAACCAACCAACAACCCCGCCTGCCCGTAGGGCTCTAGCATTTACATACCCTCTAAAAAGTCCCCAGAATTCCAAACAATACACAATTGCAGAAACCATCTGCAGCTGGCAAAATTACACCCCTGCTGGAGCATGAAGCAAATCATAATCAGCTGCTATGGACAATCTGAAGGAGCCCCATATCTCACACGTGGGATTAAAACAAAAACATTGTTTCTGTGTCTTTTTAAACAAACAAACAAACCAAAACTCCAAAATTGTTACTACATTTCCCCCCCTTCTGTTTTGTGCCACTAATTGTGCTGTGTGTGGTGGGAAGTTATAAACAGACATTTTCAGTGAGGTAAGTACTTTTCAGATCAGTGGCCAAGGTTTTCAGGAGACCTCTCTTGCACAATTCTAGTCTTTATCAGTTTTGATGGTATTCACAGCTTTTCATTTCCTGTGGAAATAGAAACAAAGCCATGTCCCAAATGCAAAACTTTCTTGGGCTTCCCTTCTGATGTTAACACATCCTTACAGTACATAGACTGATTTAGTTCCACATTTTTCTATGACCTAGAGACTCTCTTGTTGAGTGTTGAGGTTTGTCTGTCTGCTGTTACTCCTTGGCTAAAACAGCTCATATTTTTTGAGGCTCGTGTTTAGCCTCAGGCTAGACCTCTAAAGTCATTTCCTGATGTTAAAAAAATCACCCTGAATCTCTCTCTTACATCTACACTCATTGGTCCTATTGTAACCCTGCACACCTCTGGAAACCTAGACCTTTTTTCTGGTTTATATTTAGAAAAACTATTGCCCTTATAAATACCTTATTCACAATTTTGTTGCAAATGACCAAATTCCCCACAATTGAAACACCAGGCACGTTGATATTGGAGGTCTCTAGCTATAGCATAACATATGATATTAGCATGGTACACATTAGAACCAATGTCAATGGTATCTACTCATCCATAGGCACTGCTTAAGCCTTTAATGGTTTAATAACTTTTTTATATTTGGTACTTAAATTTTCATATGCCAATATCTCCATCAACCCCCGCCTTGTGTCAGGGTCTGATATGGCTTTGTTCACAGCTGAGACTAATCTTTGTAAAAAGTCAATGAAGATTGATTTCTCCAGAGTTGTGTTTAGTCTTTGTAAACAAGGTGGACCTTTTCCCAGGCTCCCCAACTTTGTCTCAGGCTCTTAGAGCTAAGTGACATGGCTCTATAGCAGTGTCATTCAAATTGAATGCGTTCTTATATATCAGAGTACTGTCCTTCACCCAGTGTGGTAGTTTCAATATTCTTGGTCCAGGGAAGGGCACCATTAGAAGTGTGACCTTGCTGAAGGAAGTGTGTCATTGTGGGGGTGGGCTTCCTCCTAACTACCCAAGGATGCCAGTTTTCTCCTGTTTGCCTTCAGAACAAGATGCAGAACTCTTAGCTACTCCAGCACCATGTCTGCCTGGATACTGCCATGTTTCCTGCCATGATGATAATGGACTGAACCCCTGAATGTGTACGCTAGCCCCGATTAAATATTGTCCCTATGAGAGTCGCCTTGGTCATGGTGTCTCTTGTCAGCAATGGAAATCCTAAGATACCCAGCAACTGATCTTTTACTGTATTCATTCCCCTTGCTCTATTTTACTGTTCCATATTCACGGCTTTTCCCCTCCACCATGTTGACCATTTGCAAGTGTGGACCAGAATGCTAACAGTTACCGATCTCGTCCAGTCTTGGGGGATAATTCTATTTTGAGTAGCCCAGTTATTTAGAGTTTGCTTCACAAGGTGAGTGTGTCATATATGAAGTCATGGCCTCTTTAAACCACCTTAGATCTACCATGTCTGTAACACACCAGTCTACCTCTTCATTACCTTGTTCCATTAGCACACATATGGGAACCACTGGGAAAGCTGATGATGTTCTTGTAACCCCAGGCCATCCCTCCTCCCACTCTGGGTGCAACTGGTTCAAGTTTAACTCTTTCTTTTGAAACAAGCTGTTTTGTCAGATTGTCCTCCCACCTCTTCAGCTTCCCTCTGACCCAACTGCCCTCCAGCACAGTCCCCTCCCTCCTTTCCTCTTGGGAAACTCTTGCCCTCTTGCTCTGTCACCTGGACTGAGCCATTTTGTTCTCTCTTTTCCCATGTTCTTCCCCTCTCTGGTGCTTCTACTTCCACCTGTAGTTTTTCCAGTTGCACAGCCAACTCTGCTACCCTTTCAGAAATGAGAGGGCAGAGTGGCCCCTTTTGTTTTCCCATTTTAGTCATTTTTTGTTTCTCAGGCCCTTCCATTTTCACCTAAAAATTTCACAATTTCTCAACCATTTTCCTAATGTTTTTAAAAACAAAATATAGAAAGAAGAAAAAGGCCAGCCAGTGGTGGCCCATGCCTTTCATCCCAGCACTTGGGAGGCAGAGGCAGGTGGATTTCTGAGTTCAAGGTCAGCCTGGTCTACAAAGTGAGTTCCAGGACAGCCAGGGCTACACAGAGAAACACTGTCTCAAAAACAAAACAAAACAAAACAAAACAAAACAAAGAAAGAAAGAAGAAAAAGAAAAAACAGAAAGTTCCCTTTAGGAGCAAAGCAGGGGATATCCCAGTGGTAGCAGCCACAATAAATTGGGGTGGGGAAGGGGAAGATAGAGACGAAAAGAAAGAATTCCCTGAATAAAGTAAGGGGTTGGAAAGGGGTCTATGTTATTGTTAGACTACTTCCTGCTGTAATCAGGGCATAGAGTTCCTTGGGACAAGTTTGATCTTCACCATCAAAAGATCTAATTTAATTTTGTTGTTTTTAAATTTAATTTTGTTTCTTTTTTGCAAATAACTACTTAACAAACTGTAGCCAACAACAAGCAACAAGCAATCAATAACATACCCCATCTCTTGGGGCCCTAGCATTTATATCCCCTCTGAAAAGTCCCCAGAATTCCAAACATCACACAATTGCAGAAACCATCTGTAGCTGGCAAAGTCACACCCCTGCCAGAGCATGAAGCAAATCATAGTCAGCTGCTGTTGGACAGTCTGAAGCAGCTTCATATCTCACACCTAGGATTAAAATGAACACATATTCTTATAATATTTCTCTGTGTGTGTGTGTGTGTGTGTGTTTGTGACAGAGGGGGACATATTCAATGCCATAGCACATGGGTGAGGTCAGAGGATAACTTTTGGACATCCATTCCTGCTTTCCACCTGACTGGACCACCATCTCCAGACTAGTTGGCCTGAGAGCTTCCAGTTGATTCTTCTGACAATTTTGGTTCTGACAATTTTGGAGTTTTGGTTTCTTTAAAACACACACACACACACACACACACACACACACACACACACACACACA
>JADRCD010203099.1:24374-34663 GCA_019843815.1 Montemys delectorum
ACACACACACACACACACACACACACACACACACACACACACACACAATGTTTTAAAACTCTTTTAAACTCTATATGATGGGGGCAGTTCATGGTTCTGCTTTAATTGCTGCTCAGATCTGAGAAAGGAAGATGGGCAGGCCACATCGAGAACCATGACTGGCAACAACATAAATCCATTTCACATTTACACACTAGTTCCCTTTGCCCGACTCACCTCAGTAACACCAAGCCTGCCCTGATTGCTCAGGCCTCAACCCTTGCTCCATGTATCCTCCTCGCTTGTTCCTCTCCTGACCTCTGACCTCTGATTCCAGCCTGAATTTAGGACAACAGCCAAGATTCATAAATCAGACAGACAGAGAAGAAGGGACTGGATGATAAAGCCCCAGGGAAGGCTTTAGTAGGAAGTCAATGGTCTTTACTACTTCTGAACACTGGGCCTGGCTTGCTTATGTCCTGCCTTGAATGGGATCCTGCTCGCTAAGATCTGTGCTTCTGGTTCCTCTAGGAGCCCATAGGCCCTTACTCTGAGATCTGCATATTTATGTTGATTGTTAATTGCATGAAGTTAACACATGTATTCTCATCAGCAATGCCACCTGAGTGATCTGACATTACCCAGTGCACCATTTCCTGGGTGGAGCAGGACTTCTTGCCTGAATGGTCCTCATACCTGTTGATTCATCCATCCATCCATCCATCCATCCATCCATCCATCCATCCATCAAGCTATCCATCTATCCATCCATCCATCCATCCATCCATCCATCCATCCATCCACCATCCACCACCCATCCAACCTTGACCAGCTTCAGATCTCATTACGGGAGGTTGTGAGCCACCATGTGGGTCCTGGGATCCGAACTCAGGACCTTCGGAAGAGCAGTCAGTGCTCTTACCCCTGAGCCATCTCTCCAGCCCAATCATGTTCTTCCTTTGTCATCTGCGTCAAGAGCCAATGGGAAGCATAGAAAAGGGGTAGTGGAAAGTTTGAGTGGTCCTGGGTTGTGAGGGGATGTCTGCAGCACTGGGAAATGTATCAGGAGAGACAGTGTCAATCGGCTTCATGGCAGGGGAAGTCTCCTCCAGTGAGCTCCATTCCCCAGGTTTCTCCCCAGTCTGAATACAGAAGTCACTACAAATGACAAGTTATATGCACTTCCTGGATCCAAGTGTGGCATGAAGGCAGGCCATCCTGACCTAGTCACTGCTCTATTGCTGTGAAGAGACACCACGACCAAGGCAATTCTTATAAAAAAAAATAATAATAATAAAGCATTTAATTGGGGGTTTGTTCACTGTTTCAGAGGGTTAGTCCATGATCATCATGATGAGAAGTAGACAGGCTCTAGCAGATGTTGGAGCAGTAGCTGAAAGCATTACACCCCAGGTGCTTCTCAACCTGGTACAACCCCCCAGAGCATATCAGATATCCTGCATAATTATGATTCATAACAGTAGCAAAATTACAGTTATGAAGTAGCAATTGTATGATTGTGGGTCCCCACAACATGTGGAACTGTATTAAAGGGTCCCAGCATTAGGAAGGTTGAGAGCCACTGGTTTACATCCTGATCCACAGAGTAGAGACAATGGGTGGGACATGGGTTTTTGACACCTCAAAGCCCATGCCCAGTGACATATCTCATCCAACAAGGCCATGGTTCCTAATCCTTCCCAGAGAGTACATCAACAGGGACCAAATATTTAAATATAGAAATTTCTGGGCTGTTGTCATTTAAACCATGAATCCCAAGAAGCTACATTTAAAAGCTGGGCATGGTGGCATGCACTTGTGACCCTAGTGAGGGTGTAGAGAAAGAAAGATCTCTGGAGTTTGAGTTCCAGGCCAATAGAGGATTCTGTCTCAAAATAAATAAATACATAGTAAAAAGTGAACAGGACAGGCATGGTGATGCAAGCCTTTAATCCCAACACTCAGTTGGATTTCTGTGAACTCAAGGTCAGCCGGGTCTACATGGTAAGTTCTAGGCCAGCCACAGCTACATAGAGACCTTGTTTCAAATTACAAAAAAAAAAATCCAAAACCAAAAATGGAAAAAAGAAAAAGAAAGACAGGGCTGGCAAGATGGCTCAACGGGTAAAAGTGATTGCCAGGCATGTATGACATGCCTGAATTGGATGCCTGAATTGGATTCCATCAACTTACAGTGGAAGGAGAGAACTGATTCCTAAAAGTTTTGTGACCTTTAAACACATACCATGACATACATGTGCCTGTGTGTACGAGCATGTGTGCAGACACGTGTACACACACACACACACACACACACAGAGAGAGAGAGAGAGAGAGAGAGAGAGAGAGAGAGAGAGAGAGAGAGAGAGAGAGAGAGAGAAAATATGACCAAGGCTGTAGAATCCTTTGGGGCAGAACCCACCAGGAGTCCTCACTCCCTGTATGGGAGCTAACACTGTGAAAGGTCTCAGTCACTCACACCATGAACAGACTGGCATAATTGACAACAGCATGGTGAGGACTCTGAAGAGAGTTCAAGAGACAGACAGCATGGTGGTGGTCTCTGAAGAGAGGAATCAGAGCCTACATGGCAGAAACAGGAGTCTCATATCTTTCTAGTTGGAGGGTGGTTTTGCCATTCAAGCCGGCAGGCAGGCTGATTCCTAGACAGGTGTCAGGGAAGGGGTGGGAACAGGGTGTGTGGCCACTGATATTCCCTTCAATGTAAACTCAAGCAAGGGATCCTGGCACCTGGGAATGTGTGAGCTAAGGTCTCACAGAGTGTCTCTGTAGGGTGCCTGTGGGTGCCTGTGGAGGGGAAGGTTGTTGCAGGAACTGCCTCTGAGCAGCAGCAGGCTTCTAGCACTATGTTCTTCCATAGTAGGATTTGTTGGCATTTAGTATCACAGAGAGGGCATCATCTAAAACCCAGAGACCTCAAGGATGCCTGCTAAGGTCATTGTCACTGTCACCTAGTGTTACAATGGCCTAGGTCCTCACCAGTGGGTTCCCCCGGCCTTACACGTGTTCTCTGTGGCCTTGGCCTGATGCCACCCTTGCCTCTTCAGACTCCTCTGCCCTTTACCCTGCCCAGTGCTGTAGGAAGTGCTCCTCAGTGGTTGGAGGAATAATAAAGTGGCCCAATGAATTCAAGAACAGCAAAGTGTGGTGGAGGCAGGAGGCAGATCAGGGAGTGCTTCCCATTACAACCTTCTACCTTCAGAGTACAGAGAGCCCAGCAGATCTATGTGTGAACTCATTGGTTGCCCTTACAGAACATTTCCCATGGTTTCCTTAGCAGAGCTGTGAGTCAGGGACATTGTCCCTGTCATAATTTTATTTCAGTTGACATGAAATATATTGACAAAAAGAAACTTAGGTGGGGGAAAGATATTGATTGTTTCAACTTGCAATTCCATCTGTCATAGATAGTTACCATCTATCATTGTGGGAAGGTCAGGGCAGGAACTTCAAACGACTAGTCACATCACATATGGTCAAGAGCAGAGAAAAATAAATGTATGCATTTGATGGCTTGCTTATTTGTGCTCAGCTGAACTGCTTCATTCTTATATAGTTCATGAATCCCCTGCCTAGGGGATGGTGCCACCCAAGGTGGGCTGGGTCATCCCAGATCAATTAAGGCAATCAGGACTAGAAACACAGCTCAGCCATTAAGGTCTAAGGCTCACAGCCAAATCTTCCAGATAATCCCCCCACAGATCAACCCAAGCATACAATCCTTTGAGGCTTTCCAGGAGATTCTAAGTGGGCCAAGTTCACAATGACAGCTCATCATCACAGTCTGAATTCAGAAGTAAAACCCTGTTCAGAAGTTTAGTGAGCTTGCAACAGAGACTAGGTTAGATGAAGGCTGACCTCACAGGCCTAGAGGAGAGACATTGGTCCATGTCACAGACAAAGGCTGAGCCGTAGAGGTCCATGGTAAACCTGAGACCCTCACCTAAACCTGCTTTTTACTTCTTAGGTCAGCTGAGCTGATTCCTTAGATCTAGAGGTTCTTTTCAGAGGCAAATGGCCACTGCTGCCCCTGAGACTGAGAGCTGGAGATGTGTTAAGGGGTGTGGTCATAGAGGGACCATGCTCTGCTGGTCTAGGAGGTTAGTCTTGATTTCCATTCAGGATCCCAATCTTGGTGTTCCTCTGACACTCCTAGCATTTCTCACTTCAGCCTGGCTTCAGCCGATCATGTTCCTCTGGCCTTACCCCCCAGCAGCAGAGCCTCAGCCACATCACCTTGTGTGATTTTTGTCCACTGGACATCTGTCTATCTACCCCTGGGCTGGACCAAGGCTGTGTTCAACCTTGGAGACTCAGGTACCCATACAGTGAGTGATGTCTGGCTGCTCCAGCATTCGTCCTGCTCCAGTGGGCAGAGGAGCAAAGCATCCGGAGCCCCTAGCCAGAGACTGGGGCCTTGGTCGTCTTTTCATTTGCACGTCTAGTGGCTTCTCCCAGCCCCTCCTTCCCACTGAGCTCCTGTACTTTCTGGGTCTGTGCAGCTGCTCCCTAGTGGATAAAGAAAATTCTTTCTAGAGGGCCAGTTGGAGCATATCAGGAAGCAGGAGATTACAGACACTGTACTCCTGCCAGCACCGTGGATGTGGATGTAGGAGGGGCTCTCAGCCCCACCAAGACTTCTGTCCTTCCAAGCCAAGAGAGCCTCCAGTGAAGACACAGGTTCAGAGCTCTGCAGGGTCTGACACCACATGGTAGAGTGGGAGAGACCAAGCTTCAAGAGATTGTCCATACCAGGAATTTTTATCCCAGAATTTGGAAGGTTAAAAATGTGACTTAAAATTCCAAGGGATTGTTGGTCTAGTTTTATTCCGTTGCTGAGAAAACAAACAAACAAACAAATAAAAACACTCTGACTGAAAACAACTTAGGGAAGATGGGGTCATCTGTTTGGCTGATACTTCCAGGTTACAGTCTGCTGTTAAGAGAAGTCAGGGGGCTGGAGAGATGGTGGTTAAGAGCACTGACTGCTCTTCCAGAGGTCCTGAGTTCAAATCCTAGCAACCACATGGTGGCTTACAACCATCTTTAATGAGATCTAATGCCCTCTTCTGGGGCGTCTGAAGACAGCTACAATGTACTTATATATAATAAATAAATAAATCTTTAAAAAAAAAAAAAAAGAGAGAGAAGTCAGGGCAGGAACCTGGAGGCAGGAACCATGGGATAGCACTGCTTACTGGCTCATTCTCTTACTTGCTTGCTCACTTGCTCACACTCTGGCTCTCTCTCACAAGCTAGCGTTCTCACCCAGTCTAAGACCACCTTCCCAGGACATAAACTGCCCACCAGAGACTAGCCACTCCTGCATCAATCAAGACAATCAGTCCTGCATAGACACATCCAAAGGCCCACCTGATTCAATGACCAACAATTATTCAGTTGGCGCTCCTTTTTCAGGGGATCCTATGTTGCCAAATCAACAGCTAGTGCAAACCTGGGCAACTGACCTCCTGTGGTTACATTTCCAGCGTGAGAAATGGATAAGAGTGCCAACAGCTAGCTTGATTTGGTAGTGCATATCTTTAAACCTAGCACTCAGGAGGCAGAGGCAGGTGGATCTCTTTGAGTTTGAGGCCAGCCTGGTCTACAGAGTGAGTTCCAGGACAGCCAGGGCTACATCGTGAGACCTGAATGCAGACGCTGCCTCCTGTTGGCTCTGCAGGAAGAGCTCTTCCTGTCATCCCTTCCTGGTGCTGTTTCATGCCCACAGCTGTGACCGGGGTCACCACACTCACATCCTCTGACTGTCCTTGCCTAGTGACCTCGTCTTCTGAAAGGCATGTGAAAGAGACACAGCTCTGTCCACTCTGCACACGTAACTCGAGATCTCACTTTGTAATAGTGTAGGATGACTTCTGCTTTCCTAGCTCAACCACAGCCATTCTGGCCCATGCTCACCTTGGGTTCCCCCTGGATTATTCTATCCATCTTCACTGGCCCCTCCCATCTGTCCTGGGGCTCCAGCTGGAGCAGAATCGATGGGGGAAATTCTCTTGACTCTGCAGATCAGGGAGAACACTTTCAGAAATACTGACTCTTCCAACTCGAGAGCACAACTCCATTTCCTTAAGCAGTCTTTTTATCTGGATTTTATAGTTTTCTGCTACCTCAGCATTTATACCTAAGCATTTCATGTTTCAAGAAGCTATTAGGGTTTTATTATCTTTAATTATCTTTTATGAGTATATAAAAATAGAAGGATTTTTAGCCTGGTGTAGCGGTGCATGTTTTTAGTTTCAGCACTTGGGAGGTAAAGGCAGGCAGATCTTTGTCCAGCTTGGTCCACATAGTGAGTTCCAGGACAGTCACAGCTACATAGTGAGACATTGTCTCAGAAAGGAAAAAGAAAAGGGTGTTTTTGTTTTGTTTTTGAGATAGGCTCTTGTGTCGGTAGCTCAGATGCATCAAGTGTACTATAAAGCAAAGGATGACTTTAAAGTTGTCATCCTCCAGTCTCACGCCATCTCTCTTATTCAGGAATTAAAGACATTCACCATTGTGTCCAGCAAAGTTTTTTTTTTTTTTCAGCTGACAGCAAGAGAATTTATTGTACACGAGTTACACTTGGCCACAAGAGAGAACAGAACTAGTCCAGAATGCCAGAGGTCCAGGGCTGAGGGCCAGCGGGACTCTTTTGGTTGTAAGCAAAGGCAGTCATTTTCCCAGGTGATCTCGGAGAGGTGATGTTCCAGGAATACTGAGACTTATTACCGACAGTAGCACACAGCCCAACGACTTGTTCCGGTGTCCCGGCCTTCAGCATCCCTTCTGCTCCTGCAGGCTTCGTGGGTGCACAAGCTAGTTTACTTGGACCTCTACCCCATCTTTCTTCTCTTGCACTTCAGCCTGTGCATTCTCTTCTTCCACCACTAAAAGCCCTTCGCTCTCATGGCGCTAAGACAGAGAGAGTGGGGAGGGCGGCCTACTGTTATTTAATGGCCTGTTCTCAAAGTTTTAAAATTAATTAGTGATTCATAAAAAAAAAATCACAAAGTACTACTGAATTGTGTTCATCGCACAATTTACCTAAATTGTTGCATACTGTATAAATACAGAACAATATCAGAAATGGGCAACTGACATTGGTACACTCCTCTGTGGCTTCTGCATCAGCTCCTGCCTCCGGGTTCCTGTCCTGCTGAATCCCTGCCCTCACTGCTTCTGATGATGAACTGTTATAAAGTGTAAGTGAAGCAAACCCTTTCCTCCTCCACTTGCATTCAGTCATGGTCACAGCAAGAATAACCCTAACTAAGACAGTGTTGAACAAGAACATTGAGAGAAAACTCCCCTGCTTTGTGTGTATGTGCGTGTGTGTGTGTGTGTGTGTGTGTGTGTGTGCCCTTGCCTTTTACCAGACTGTGGAAGTTTGGTTCAATTCCTATACCACTCAGAGTACTTATCATGACTGATTATTGAATTGTATCAAATGTTGATTCTGCAGCTATTGTGGTCATCATTTGAGTCTCATCTTTGGTCTGTTGAAATGATAAATTCCATCTATTTTCAGGACAACACAGGAACAACCCGGATATAATCATATCCTAGCTGTTAGTGTTCGGACAACTCCACTGGCCTGCTCTCAAGGCCCTAGCAATTGCTTGTATCATCATCTGCTGCCATCACCTGTGGGCCACCAGGTGCGTGCTGTAGATAAAAGCTCTCTCTCTTGAGTTCCCTCTCCTGTTCTCTGTACACTTCCTCTCTGCCCTGATGGCTTTCTTTCTGCTCCCTGTCTGTCTGTCTGTCTGCCCTCTGTCTACATGCCCACTTGTCTGCCTCTATTCCCTCCCCAGGTCCTTGCCCTTTGTTCTTTCCTCTCTCAATGAATCTCTTTTGCAATGATCTGTTACAAGGTGTAATTTCTCAGAGGTACATCTTGGCATGGGCCCACCAAAGATACCCCCTCGCCACATTATATTTCATAATACTTGCTTTCTTCAAGTGTTCAAACCATCTAATAATTTCCTATAGTGCCCACAATAAAAATAAAAAGTCTTAGTATAATGGATCAATTAGGGATGCATTTACTGTGGGAAGCAGAGAGTTTGGTTAACTGCATAAATAATGATGACATTTAACAACAAAAGTACATGACAATCTGCAGAGCCACGGTTGCCTCAGTAGCCAATGGCACAGGTCTCTAGGTTGGCACTTCTGCCTTGCCCTCACGCTTGTTAGATGGCTTTGACAGTTCAAGGATCATTACTGGGGAAAAGACATGATGATGTTAAAAACTAGCAAAGTGACCAGAAACAGAGATTCTTCTGTGACTCTCCAATTTTGGCCAAACAGGAAAACAGAATCTATTTTTTTTTTTCCCTAACAGGTCACATACTCATCTGTAAGCCAATCCCAGGGTCATGACAGCTTCAGACAAACCTGGATTTCCCCCTGCACTGGGAGACATTGCTGCTAGGCATCGGAAACAGAGGCATGTGGCTCCTGCAGTGATTTCTACCCATCACTTCTTCTCCCAAGGTTTAGTACGCTTCCTCCCCTCCCCCCATCATATCCCAGGCTTAGATGAAGAAAGTACCTTTTCCTCACTGGGATACTCTCTCCACTTCCATCATCCCAGCCAGAGAAACTTGTTCTTCAGACTGATCCCAAGATGTATATCTGCCATTCACTTCTGTATTAGGGGACCATGACACCCAGTGACTTCAGAGATCCTCTTAACTGTCCCTTGAGCCTTGATCATCCATCCTCTCCCTTCCTACTATAGCCAACCCTGCTTCCAAGCTCCATCGATCCTTCCCAGGGCCACTCTATCCTTCATGAAGAACCCTTCTACCCTCATAGGTAGACCAGTTCTCCTACTCCTTCAAGCCCACCCACCAAACACTCCCAAACATGGCAGTATGTCAGCATACACTATCAGTACCAGGAGTCAAGACTAAAGTCATCTTGGTAGCTCCTCCCCCCTGCTGAAGACATGGGCCTCAGAGGCAGAAGGAACAGAATCCAGTATAGAAAAAAAAAAAAAAAAAAAAAAAAAAAAAAAAACAGGAGCCATGAAATGACCCCATGTGAGGTTCTTGGTGGACCTCAAAGACATCCGTAGAGGTTAGTACCAGGAACAAGGAAGTCTCTATATCCCCACTGGCTGGACATTGACAACCATGAAGTTAGAAGTGACTCACCCAAAGCCAAGCACAGGGCACAGAGGGGACTTTGGTTTCTCCCACCATGTGGGGAAGGAGAGAGGGAGGCAAGAGGTAACTGATTGTGTGTGTGTGTGTGTGTGTGTGTGTGTGTGTGTGTGTGTGGTGTGGTGTGGGTAATGACATGAGGACAGGAACAAGGGCAATGAGGATAGCCAAAAAGCTGGACAGTTCAGACACCAAGCAGAAGCTGAGTCAGCTAGAGGCGACTTCACATTGGTTATCAGGCAAAGATGACCAAGAGGGAGACTGCATTTGAGTCAGCATTGACTAGGATCAGAGTCCATGCTGGGCAGAGTGAGAGAGCTAGCAGAGTCCTGGTCCCCAGCCATAAGAACTTCCCTGGCTGGGAAAATGTACCACAGGCATCAGGAAAGCAATGAAGTAAGACAAAGTAGTTCACACCTTGATCCCAGAGTGGGGGCTGTCATGATTCCCACAGTTTTATGGTTAAAATGGATCGTCTGTGTGTCAAATCGGTGAGCAGTGGTCTTATAAAGATTAATCTTCATATAAATCCCTAGGAGACATACCTCCGGGCCTATCTATAAAGATGCTTCCAGAGGTTGAGCTGAGAGAAGATACTGAATGTGTAGAGAACCTATGGGCTGGGCTTAAAGGCTGAATGAAAAGATGAAGTAGGAGGTACCCAGCAAGACACAAAGTGATCCAAGTATCAGTAGTCATCTCTCTCCTCTATGACTACAGATAGGCAAAGAGAAGCCTAGCAAAGTGGAGGCCAGGAGGCGGGCTACAGGCCTGCTGACTTCTCTCATGGTCTTCCCTTAGGGCTGCCCTGGTGTCTGAGCCCCAAACTGGCCATGGCCCCTCCCTATAGTGTACCAGCAACTCTCTCTATAACCTGTCCTAGCTAGCTACTTTGGTGACCGTCTCAAGTTTTCAGCCACCATCCGTCTCCATTGGTTCTCAAAGGCAACTCTAAAATGAAATGAGGCATCTGGAATAATTGACGAAGGGATGGAATTATTCAAACCCTTCCAGACTCTGGGGTGTGTTTGTGTTTTATGTTAAGCACTGAGATGGGTTGAGGTGGTCATGGAACTTATGAGGTTTTTTTTTTTTTTTTTTTTTTTTTTTTTT
>JADRCD010203100.1:0-37651 GCA_019843815.1 Montemys delectorum
CAATAAACAGGCGTTATGTAGATTAATGTCAAGGGGCCTCTCAGCCAATGTCAGGAGAACAGATGTGTAAGCTAACTTAAGCATCAACAGAATCTCTGCAGTATGCCTTCCAGCCAGAAAACCCTCCCTCCTATGTCCTAGGGCACATGGCATTTTGTAGACTCCTGCAGATTTTAGAAGAGAGCATACGTTTCAAATAAGAATTAGGCCCAGTCCTTCCAAACTGCACATTTTTGTACTAGGCTAATCATGGTATAAACCCTGTTGCATATTAGTACTTAAGACAAATTGTTGAGGCCCAGGAGGCACTGGTGCGAGGAAAGTCTTTCCTATACAAGTATTAAGACCAGAGTTCAAGTGCTCAGCACCTGTGTAAAAGCTTGGTGAGACAGCACATGACTATGACCCCATTGCTGAAGGGTAGACTTGGGGAGCACTGCAACTCTAGCTAGCCAGGCTAACATCAAAACCTAAGGCAAAGAGCTAACAAGAAACAGCTGGGGCTGGAGCAATTACTCAGCTTTAAGGGCTAGGCTCACAACCAAACCTGGAAGAGATCAAGGAACATCTAACATTGACCTTTGTCCTCTGCACACACACACACATTCCTACAACTGCACACAACATAAACCTCAGGAGAGATGAGAGAGAGACAGAGAGAGGAGAGAGAGAGAGAGAGAGAGAGAGAGAGAGAGAGAGAGAGAGAGAGAGAGAGAGAGGCAGAGACAGAGACAGAGACAGAGACAGAGATAGAGACAGAGACAGAACTATTTCTGTATAAAAGGTGTGAACTTATCCTTCCAGGGTGAGTTATTTCCTGTTGTGAATAACAGAAATAATGAAAATACTTTAAAAAATAATCTGCTCGGGGCCCCACAAACCAGGTGGTCCATGTTTATCCATCCACTACAATTGAGAATGCAGTATGGAATTTCACAATAAAATATTTTGCATCAAAGACTACAAACTAACATCCAACCATTAAAGGAAAAATAAATCATAAATTTGAGAGAAAGAAAATGATATGATTATATTTTAATTTAAGAAAAATAAAATAAGACCAACTTTTTCTATGTAAATAAAATCTGTTACTGCCCACTTTTTCCTTATAACTTGATCAGAAAAGGAAAAAGATCACACTCTCCTATTTAAGATGCTTTTCCCTTTGATAGGCACTGCCAATTACCAGTATCTATTCTTTTGTGTGTGTGTGTGTGTGTGTGTGTGTGTGTGTGTGTGTGTGTATGCTTTTATTTGATTACAAGTAGGCAGGTGGTGTTTGTTTGTTTGTTTGTTTTCTTTCTTTTTGGGTGTGAGTTGTTTTCTTTGTACTGAGGTTATATTGGATTTCTTTCTTTCTTTCTTTCTTTCTTTCTTTCTTTCTTTTTTTTTAGATATTTTCTTTATTTACACGTAAATTTTCCCTTTCCCAGGTTCCCCTCCAAAAAACAAACAAACAAACAAACAAAAACAAAAAGAACAAACTTCTTTTGCCTCCTCCCTCCCCATGCCTGTCACCCCACCCTCTCCCACTTATTGGCCCTGGCATTCCCCTACACTGGGGCACAGAACCTTCACAAGGCCGAGGTCCTTTCCTCCTATTGATGATCAAATTTGCAATACTCTACTATACACATGCTGCCAGAACATTCAGTCCCACCCTGTATAGTCCTTGATTGGTGGTTGGGTCCCTGGGAGCTCTGAGACAACCCAGATGTCCCTCAACAGAGGAATGGATACAGAAAGTGTGGTACATCTACACAATGGAGTACTACTCAGCTATAAAAAACAATGAATTTATGAAATTCTTAGGGAAATGGAAGGATCTGGAGAGTATCATCCTGAGTGAGGTAACCCAATCCCAAAAGATCACACATGGTATGCATTCTCTGATAAGTGGTTATTAGCTCAGAAGTTTGGAATATAGGAAGAATAACCCACAAACCACAAGAAACTTAAGAAGAAGGAAGACCAAAAGGTGGACATTTCATTCCTTCTTAAAAAGGGGAACCAAACACACACAGAAGGAGTGGCAGAGATTAACTATGGAGCAGAGACTGAAGGAAGGACAAGCATATAGCTATCTCCTGAGAGGCTCTGACAATACCTGACTAATACAGATGTAGAGGCTCACAGCCATTCATTGAACTGAGTACATGTTCCCCAGTGAAGGAGTTAGAGAAAGGTTCTATGGAGCTGAAGGGTTTGCAGCCCCTTAGGACGAACAGTATCTATTCTTATTTGCAAATACTAAGATGCTATACTGAGAATCAGGGAAGAGAGAAAAGGTACACAATTTATATTTTAGTTAGTTGCTTATAATCCAGCTAGGCACTATTGAGCCACAGAACAGCCTTCCACACCCATCACCACCATCTATACTCATGGCTTTGTCTTGTGCTCTTAGACCAAGAATAGGCACATAGCTGTGGTTGGCCCTATCAACTTACATTAACCCAACCTTGTGCCTCAATGACAGAAAATTAGTTATATTATGGAAGAAAAATACAACTTGATCATCATCATCTGTGGGATGGTTATAAAAATACACATCAATTTAAGGGATAGTAAAGCTATGCCCCTGGGGGATGTGTTCTGCCCTTGAATGGGACAAGAATGCTGATATGTGTTTACCTGCATCTTGTCACTCACCATTGTCCCTCCAATGCACCTCTGCACTGAGGTACCTTAGCAGTTAGCAGCAACTCCAACTTGATGACTTTAGCCTTGAATAGATCAGTTAGTTCTTCAAATCTGTTTCCTTATCTATAAAATAGATGGCATAACATTACCTATCCCAAAATATGGTTACAAGAACTAAATGAATTAATACTCAGGAGTTACCTCCTGTACGATAAATAGCAAATACCTTATAAATAGCATTTTAATAAGGAGTAGATGTCACTATTTACCAAAAAATAAAAATTGGAGTTTTCAACAAGAATTTCTGCCACAAACACTTTAATCAACACTAATATCAATCAATAGTAACCGCTACCACTAAGTCAAGTTCTATGCCAATTTCCAAAGCATAAAGCTTTTACCTGATTCACATTCATTCTTAATTGAGTGCAGTTTCTTAGATTTGTTGTAAAGGTTATCTTTGTGCACTAAATGTACTTAAATAGTATTCATAGCTATCTTTACTTTTAGCCAATTGGATCCCTTAGGTATATTTAAAAATAACTCATTGTGGTCAAAGAGGTTTCACATCAGAAAGATTCACTTGTGTGACTCACTATAGTAGGCACAGGAAAAAGAGTTCCACACAGCCATCTTGGATCCACTCCACATCAGGCTGGGTTGTCAGCTGTCAACACTGCCTGATAGCACCTTGATTTTGGTCTGTTGTGTATTGCATCTGCCAGAATCTTAGTTTTCTAGAAGTTCTCTCCTTGTGTAGTTTTAGGTTAGCTTTTTTCCAGTGAGAGCACCATTACAAAACCAGGCTGCAGAAGAGGTTTCCATTCTGGAGCATTATGGTGGCTAGACATCGTAGGCCCTGAGTTTTCTCTATGCATTCCTACTTGGCAGTACGTTCAGATCTTGGTCTTTCTCAGAAACTCCAGAGCCAGGTACAACTTTCTGGCTCATTCAGAAGTGTCTTTGAAGCAAGTGACTGAACTCCTTGGTAGCAGTTCTCCTGACACCCCCCCACACCAGCTTCTGCTCCCCCAACCTCTACTCACAGAGAAAGCTAAGTGTCCTTGCTGGTGCTTCCTTTGTTATAGTAAGATTGAGAGTGATTCTAGTTTATCAACTGGACCAAGGCAACATGACTTAAAATTAGAAAATGAGGCATAGATAAGAATCTCTCTGTTCTGAACAAAAGTTTAATAAAATGTGTAAATCTTTTTGAACATATTTATAAATTTAGGCTCATTCATTTTAAGGTCAGAAACAAGATAACAATGTGCATTATTACTGATATCATTTTTAAAAACTGGCCAAGAAATTAAATGATTTAGAGAGATTACAGGTGAAGAGAAAAAAGTAATCATGACTTCTAATGATATAAACATTTATATTAAAAAAGGTAACCTGAAAATTATGTGAAGGGATAAAAGTGATAGACTGCCTCTATGAATGAGAAATGATATTGCTCTAAACCACCAGTAACTGATTAGAAGCTGTAATTTAATAAGACACATCATTCAAACAGAAACAACTTACTCCTGATGGATGAAGGCATAATAAAAAGAATATTTAAGTAGTATAATGTGTCTGGGATAAAAAGATGAAACTGGTTTCCTATCTCTGCTGACTGGGTCAGCATCCTAACTCAGCTCCTCTCATAGAAGAGGGAAGGAACTCAAGAACAGAAGGAGAGTGCAAAATACCTGTTTAGTTCCTATCCAGCACTATATAGGTCATGTCCACTCATAGCCTATTGTCTGAACAACATCAAAAGAAAGGGGCTGTGCACTCTAGCCACAAGCCAGCTCAGCAGGGTCCAACAGTTCACTGGACAGATGTAGATGTAGCATGGGAGGGAGGTTTCCTGCCCAGAGACACTGAGTATTTACTACATTTTATCTTACATTCTCATATGGGTTTTTTTTTTATTTTTAATTTTTAAATTGAAATAGAGCTACACTACCTCCCTTCCTTCTTTTCAATTTTCTTGAATTATCACAAAGGCCTTGGGGATTCTATATTATACTCTCAAGATTCAGAAGAACCGAATAACTTGGAAGGCTATGGAAATTGGACTTTAATGGTAAAGCCCACTCTAATCACAGAAACAGTAATCATGCATGAATGGTCTGAGAGAAGTGAGTCGTGGGGTCAATCCATGTCCTCAGACATAAACTCTATTATGAGTGGAAAAGTTTATCCCTTAAAGAAGCCTAGACAGGAAATTTCTGAAGTTCATTCATGATCCTTCCCAAAGTCTACCCTTCCAACATGATTTCCCCATTTATTCCATAATTATAGCAGAAAACTGACATATAATTAATGAAATCTTCCCATGTGGAAAGCATAAGGGAATAAATAGTACTCTGGGTGAAATGCAGTTTTCTATTGCATTCTGAGACTATTTTCTGTTTAGTGAACAGTAAAGTTGACTCCAACACCCAATCAACAAACTAAAATATGATGTTAAAGTCATAAATTAACATTTGGCCTCAAAGTGTTCAGGAGTATATTTAGAGAACATGTTTCCTTCAGGGACTAACCAACTTCACAGCATGCTGGCACCCTAATCTTGGTTTTCAATCCTCCCAAACTATGAGAGAATAAATGCCTATTACTCAGTCATGACATTAGTTTCATTATAACTCCCGGATCTAAGAAACTGAGATAAATGAGAAGCACCTAACCAACAGTGTGAGGCTTCAACACGCCTACCGAGGGTGCTTGTTGGTTTGTTTTGAGGGTAAGGGTAAGATGAGTGATAAACAATGAGGCAGCCATCCTCTCTAATCTTAAGAATTATAGTCTAATATGATTTCAAGTTTCTGCATATAAAAATTGAAGCAACTTTTATGCCCTCTTAATGAACATCTTTAGGTATCTTTCTTGCCATCTTTGAAAACTAATTTTGAAGGCCTTGCTGGAGGTGGCCCATGTGATAACCACAGTAACAGCAGAATGATGGAGAAATGTGGGTGCCAATGATGGGCATGAGTAGGCAGATGGAGTAGTCAAAAGTCTGTCCAGAGTTAAGTCTTTATTCATTCCTCTGTTAGCAGTCCATATGTTCATTCATTCATTCATTCATTCATTCATTCACTCATTATCTCACCAAGAGGCATTTATTGCTACCCACTGGAGTTAACTTAGCAGTTCCCATAACTAAGCCAGGCTAATAAAACTGAGGACAGAGTCGTCTGGCCCATCTGCCCAGGCTCTCCTAGGACCAATTTCGTATTATCATTTGTAAACAGATTAGTAACAATGTTGTGCATCTTTGGAAGGTCAAGTAGGATGTCTGTTCCTTTTTTTTTTTTTTACATTTGAAAACATATTTTAAGTAAATAGAATTAAATCACATTCTTGTTTCCCTTTTGTACCCCAACTCTTCCCAGAGACTCCCTTCAATACCCACAATACCTTTTTTGTCATACTCTTTAAAATTTATAAAATATTATAAAAATAAAAATGAGTATTATAAAAGTTTGATAAAAACAACAATCAATTTAACAGTCTTATGTAGATGCTTGTCTACAGCAATACTGAAAATATGTTTTTCTCAATATAAATTTTATATAACTCAAAACATTAACTGTATATTTTAAAATAATATATCACTACTAGTATTTTTTTAAATGAACATAAATATATAAAGTCTTTTTGTTTGTTTGTTTGTTTTGTATTTAGTATAGCTTAAAATCTTGGCTCCCACTGTGGTACAAGCCCAAAATAAGAACAATTTTTAGATATTGGCTTTCACTGTAATAAGGCTGTACTTCAATGATCCTCACATCACCAAAGAATTTTACCTCCATCATAGCTAAACTGAGAATTGACAGTTCTGCTGTGCCAAGGAATGAATTGTAGGCACGATTTTTGGATACAGACTTCCTGCTATGGTCAAAGCTAATTGACTTGAGTGAGTTACTTTATTCTCAGCCCACAGAGAACAGGTTACAATCATTTATGAAATGGTGAGTTGAGTGTATTAAGATAGTTTATCCATAAAGTCATTCACCAACTGGTTCAATGAACAATGGTTCTGCTTAGAGGTGGCACAGACATTAGGTGAAGATAAGAATCTTGTTCATTGGCTGTGATAATTTGGAAAAGCATTCATCTCAGAGAAAGAGTAACTTATAAAATCCTCTTGAAACTTGATATAGTAATTTAAAAAGTCAAGCAAAGCATTCAATCTCACTCTTTGTTGTTCTCTTACAAGTCACCTCCCAAGTTAATTGTTTACATTTCTTTTCGCTGTATAAATACTTTTGAAATATGTAAGCTGTTCTAAAAACCATAGTATAGTGTAAAAACATGAAATAAACAATCCTACTAATAGAGAGGCTGAGATAGGAGAAGCAAGATGTCTGTTCTTATCCACTTAACAAATACATTGGCAAGAAAATGGTGTTTCTTCATTAATCTTGTGGAAGCCCTTGTGATTTATTCAAATATGAGTGGCTTCAAAATCTTGGACACAGTTTCACTTTTCATTTTCATTTAAACAGTGAGGAATGGAATGGATTCTATTTAATTTTTCTAGACTTCAGAAGGATGTAAGGTTACAGACATTTGTGTGTAGTCTCTACTTTTCACTTGCATTTCTTTCCCAGGAATCCACCAATATCCTTGACTCCATCAGTGATTTTGTCTTTCCTGGAAAAGCTACACATCTCTACCAGCCACCTCAAAAGCTTTGTGGATTAGTATAAATAGTAAAAGTTCTAGTATGTCTCCTGAAAGATAGAGTGAGCACAGCTATTCTTGCAGCTCATATGTAGCTGTTCTTAGTAACTTCCTTGTCTTATTTTTAGTTTCAAAAGTAAATCTGTGTTTGACCATATTGGATACTCCATATGGTCTAGAATCTATACATTTGATATCTATGATTATCAGATTTAATAAGGGCAAGGCACTCACACAATCTATCATATTATAACATGTATCATTTTAGTTTGCCCATATTTATCCCCCATTACCCTCCCTTGTGCCCCTACCCACCAGTGGTCTCTCTTGAGGCTCTTCCTCTTACTTTCACATAAAACATTTTTCTTCTTTTAGAAAATAATCAAGATTTTAGATACAAGATGGGCAGATGACCCAGTCTGCTCTGACCTTCTAGGTTTTATTTTGCCAGCTTAGTCACTGGCACTGCTATGTTAGCTGCAGTGGGTAGCAGTGAATGAACTAATAAATCAATATATAAATTGATTAGTTAACAAAGGAATGAGTAAAGAAAGACTTAATTTGCAATATGCATTTTCCTCTATTCTAGTCACCTATTGTGCCCATGCTGATCAAGTTATCTTAAACATATAAGCATCAGGAATGATGTGAATGGCAGGATGGATGTTAATAATCACAGACTTGGTTTTAATCCAACTATTTTTTTTTTTTACAATTTATCAGAGTGCGCATGTGCACACACACACACACACACACACACACACACACACACCAAAATTAACCAGACCCAAAGTTCTCACATGCCAACAAACTTCGATTAGAACAGGCAAATAGATGTTTGGAATATAAGTCTTGGAGCTTTGAGCTATAAAGCTAATTATATTTCCAGGTCTAACTTGGAGCCATATTTTGAGATCTTGACTTCAGTCTTCTTGGATAAAATTCATAATGGCAGTTGTTGGGCTGTAGCTTGTTCTGCCCTTTATTTCTTGGGAAATCTCTATATGGTTTCTACAGCCATCATACTACTTGACTTCCCTCCAATTATATCAATTGGATATATATCAATATATATCTAATTTACCAATTATACCAATTTATATTCCTTCCAGCATTATATCAAGACTCCAATTTCCCGTCATCCTCACCAACACTTGTTATATTTTTCTTCTCTTCTGAAAAAGAATCACCCTACCACGCATAAAGTGATATCATCATAGTTTTATTCATATCTCCTTGACAATTAGCAGAACAGATTTTGCACACAACTCTAAGAGACCAGCTTCTTGAGAGGTAGGTCTTCTCACAAACTAACTAATTTCGGTCTTTGAGATGGTCATAAAAACTGGGTTTATGTACAGCTAGTGCCTTAGCAAAGCTTTTCTAAATGTATCCATCAATCTGATGGGTATGGTCTGGAAATTATCCAAACACAAGTGATGTTGGGTCTTGAATGTCAACACTACTGTGCTGAGAGTTGTAGTGTATGCCCTTGCATGGTGCATGAGGCTGTTACAGAGAGGACTGACATGTCAGACAGCAACTGAGAAGATAAGGATATTGGCAGTGCTACTCAGGATGGGCGCATGAAGCACCTTTCTACCTGAGTTACTGTGCTGGCAATGCTGGCATCACCCATAGTCATTCCTGCCTCTTAAGCCTTTCATATGGACTTACACAGTGTCTTTTCAGGAGGCACCTGAGCCTTTAGCCTCTGACTGGGGCTGTGTCATCTATTCCTTTCCCTCTGAGGCTTCCAGCATAGGAGACTGTGTTTCTTCAATTTCCAAGCAGCCAGCCAGCCAGCCACTGTGGGCCTACCTAGGGTTTTAACTGTATAATCTAGTTGAGTGGCTCTCTTCCTTAAGCAGATCATATAAAAGGTAAGCACTGAGCGAGCTCTATCAAAATCCCCTATCTTGAGAAGTCTCTCACTATTACATGAATTGCCTATCAAGAAAATGTTTTAGATTGATCCCAAAAATGGTAACAAAATACCTCAAAGCCAGTCATGGTAGCACACTCCTTTAATCCCAGTTCTGAGGATGCCGAACTCAGAGGGTTACTCTGTGTTCCAGGCCAGTCTGGAATACTTAGTAATGCAGTGAATTCAAAGCCAGCATTCAAAATACCGATGAAATCAATGCCTATTCACTCTTATCTAGTGAATTCTTTTAAGTTTCTTAGAGAAAATTTAGAAGGACAAGGCATACATTAGTCGTATGAGTTGCTCAGTGGAGTTGAACTCTAAGGGATGTACTCTAGGGTGGATAAATCAAGGCATAATGTCCCTGGGGCTAGTCTGGCATAATCATTTATTAATTCAACTACATTTATGGGGTTTTCGGAAAAAATTATTTTAAATTATGCCTTCTGGGAACTTTATGTGTGGGAGGAAGCAACTGCTTGTGAATAGCCTAGCATTTCTGCAAAGAACCATGGTCATTTAAATATCAGCCCTTGGTGATAGCCAAGGGCAAAGCAAGAGAAATTAAGCCAAGAAAACATCTGCTGAAGGCAGCATTTACATGGCTGTATATACAGATTTATTGATTTAGAAAGCTCTAGACTTGATGTTTTTATTCTTCTTTCTTTCTTTCTTTCTTTCTTTCTTTCTTTCTTTCTCTCTTTCTTTCTTTCTCTCTTTCTTCCTTTTCCATCCTTCCTTTTTGCCCTTTAAAATCTTTTAGAACATTCGGGGTGTGTGTGTGTGTGTGTGTGTGTGTGTGTGTGTGTGTGTGTGCCTGTGCGTGCACATGGCTCCTGTGGATTGAATTCAGGTTAGGCTTTGCACCACAAGAAAGAAATAAGCAAATAAATACAACACATGCACTCCCCTGCTTTGTCTCTCCCTTCTCTGTCTCCCTCTCTCTCCCGTTCCTTCTTTCCTCTCCTCTCAAAGTGAGCCAATGACTTTGTCTCCTTACTGTGAAAGCCAATTAGCAAGGACTGAAGTGCTTTGGCTACAATATGAAAGGATTTTCCAAAGCACCTGTTTTGAGTATAAAGAACTCACCCTTTGATGAGTTGGGTTTCCTAGCAGTTAGGTAATCTGTACTAGAAGGTCTGGCAATCAATGGAGAGAATACACATCTCTCATCCCAATGGCTCTCTCACAAGTAAGGTGGCTTAAGCAGTAGCGAAATGTGGACGCTTGCATTCAAGCAGCATAAATCATGTTTATTAGTAAGGAGGCTATTACAGACCATTGGAAGCTCCCATTTTGGAGAAAAAAAAATATTTTTACCTTGGTGCCAAGAGCCCAAGGCTGTGACTTGTGATCGCTCTGGCACAGGATATCAAAAATCCTGCCTAGAACATTTCTCACATCTTTTCTTGAAATGTTGCACTTAATAGGAACCATGGTGCCTCCTCTTTTAAATCTGAAGCGATGGCCTGCCAAGAAACCCTCCTAAATTTATGAGTAAAAGCAGAGGGGAAAGACTCAGCACTCAGCACCCCCTGTGTGAGCAGGAAATCAGGCAACTGGCATTCATGAAATGACCATGTAAGAGCAACATTAACCCCTTGGGAAATATGAACTGTGTTCCTCAGCCAAAACTCATCATTAGGGATCATTGAATACTCACGTGGCTTCTAAAAGCCGTACGTGGATGCAAAGCCAACCCAGTGTTGTCAAGTGTTCACTTGCTGCTGCTTCCAACAATGCATTTTAAATGACTTGCAGCCCCTAAGCTCTTCAGCTCTGGAAAGTCTCCCAGCTTAATCAACAAATAATGGATCACACAGTTTCTGACTATGACTGCTAGACTAATTAGTGGTGTTTCCAGTTCCCCGCAACAAGTGGCTCTGTTCTAAGAGGACACATTCACAGTAGTGTGCTCCTGGACCACAGACAGCTCCCTAGATCACTTGGGATTTAGATACAGTTTGGTCTCCCAAATATATTAAAAAGGGTAATTTCTAAGTAAATCAGATGGGGTGAGTTCCATCACTTTGGGAATTTGAGAATATAAATTTGTAGGCCTGTTCTTTAATGTTCTCTTGCTTTAGCTGACAGTCAGATGGAGGGCTTAAAAAAATCTCACTGGTTTGTAATGAACAAGTAATATAAAATTATGTTGGAGAAGAAACATAGATTTTCTATAAAATTATATAATTTCAAACTTTAGGCTTGTGATCATTTATTTTAAACATAAAATAAATACCTTTTTGCTTTTCCTTCTTCTTTTAGACTGGGCTTATGAATAAAATTCATTGACACTAATAGCTTTCTGGCTTTAATTTATAGGGTAAATGATTCATCATAAAAATAAATATAGAGATAATAGATGTATCCTACTACACATAAATTTGAAATGCTATTTTGCCACGAAGGATATATAATTCTTTTGAAACTATTACAGTCTCAAAACATGTAGTTTTAAAGCAAATTTATTTTGAATTAATTATACATTATACAAGTTAATTGTACATTATGCAAGTTAAGGTATTTTTTTTAAAAAAAAAATGAACAGGTACATCTATGTGAGCTGAAGGGTAGAAATGGGGCCCAGGAAGATATGAGCAGCCTATCTCTGCAACTAATGAAAGTTTTGAGGCAAACTTCTCTAGCTCACTTATCAATTGTGTAACCAAAAAGTTAACCATAGCCAAATCTTAGTTTCTTCATCTTTATAATCAGACAGCAGTTCTTTCTTATAAGGTATGCAATGATTAAGTGCAAAAGAATGTTATTCAGAGAATTTTACACATGGGAATTTTCAGTCATTGGCCCTTCTTCAATGGATTGGAAACCACCAAGAGTAGATAGAAATGCAGAAGCCAATCCAGAGGCCAAGGTGGCAATTCAGTCAAGATGTGGGAGTAGTCTGAGTGGGGTAGCCGTGGAAATGAGGAGCTACACACGTATTTGAGTGAAATTTATGAATTGAAATTACAGGGCTCAAAGTTTAATTGGACATGGGCTTTGTGACTAAGGGTCTGTAAGAATATAAAACTACCTTTGGCCTCTTTATTTTTTCATATTTTATATGCTTTAGAAAAAAATAGTTCTAACCCTTAGCAACTACCTTCCCTTCCTTTATTTTTAGGAGAAGACCTTGTTGCTGAGTCACTAAGGAAAGAGAACCACTCAGAAGAAAAGTCTACACTTCTTATACTCCACCTGCCTACTCACGCCCATCATTGGCACCCACATTCACCATCATCCTGCTGTTACTGTGGTTACCCGCACAGGCCACCTCCAGAGAGGCCTTCAATATGAGCATCACTCCTCCACATCAGTTTGCAAAGATGGCATTCTTTTTTTTTTGTCTATCTAAAAATCAAAACAACAACAAAAATCTTGTGGTCTCATTTTTCCCCCCATAGCTAACATTCCACTTTGTGATTTCCTTGGTTTTAAATGAAATACTCCAGTTGTTTTACCTGTATTCACTTAGTATACCTACTTACTCCAAACTATCAAATACCACAACCAGAAGGCTTACATATGGATAGGTATGGATGGCAGCCAGAGTACCTGAGAAAGAACTTTAAAGAAAAGTGAAACCTTTAGTCGTAATAGATCATATCGTCTGCCGTTGCAAAACAAAACAAAACAAAAACATGCCATCTAAGCTTTTCAGGCATATTGGCTCTGATTGACTCTCTAGTTGCTAGCTGTTTATTGGGGAGATGAACATTGGTGTGAAAATTAACATCACTATTGTTTCCCTTGCTGCAGCTTGTGCTAGGCCCCTCTGTGATTCGTGACTATCTCAGGAATGCAAGCACTAACTACTATGTTGCTTCAGGGTTATTTGTGAAGACAATGTACAATGAGCATGCTCTGTCATTTTAGAATCAGTACAAATATAAAAAGCAATAAATATAGCATCAATCATTTTTTTTATCTTTTTAGCATCAATCATTTTTAAAGGAGAATTTAGTACCTGTGGTTGGAGGAGTGGAGAGAGGGTACTTAGTCAACTGATTGCCTGTAGCTATTTGTCTTCTTTAGAATGTGTCTTGCACTCAGACAGATGAAGGTAGACTACAGTACTGCAAGCGAAGTTAAATGAAATGAGATTGATTTAAAGTAAGTTTTGAGGCTAGAGTTATAAATGTCACATAAATAAGTGCACTGGAAGAACTCAATTTATCTGAGAAAATTACTTTTAATAAGACTAAAAAAAAAACTGTAAAATAGCCTTTTTTGTGATTATAGACCCTATCAATACATACACTTCAATTATACTAGGGATTCAAAAATCTTGTTTATAAATAGAACATAAATCAAAAGTGATAAGTTGGTTAAAGGAATTCATTGCTCTTCAAGAAAATGAATTTATTCATAACATATTACAACTTCCTTCTGCTGGATTAAAAGGAGTATTATTGTTTAGGTTTGAATAATAACAAGGACCAGAGTGTGAAAGCAAACAGAAACGTTTACATATCATTAAAAATAAAGTTTAATACAATGAGTCAGGTTGTGGAAGAAGGAACAAAAATGTGTTAGAAAATGTTCTATTAAAACAATAACAAAGTTTCCTCTGAACTCTGTACAATGATTGTACCCAGACCTTTAGCCTTTCAACCAAATAGTTAACATTCATTTAGGCTTTCAAACAAGTTGTTAATGTATTCATTCAGATTTGTGAGACATAAAATGGTCACATAGTACATACCAAGAACAGTAACAAAAGTCACCCAAAATAGTGAAATTAAGTTCTTTCATGTTTCATGAAACAGCCCAATAATATTTGGTACTGTTATCTGAATGGTTGTGACCTCCCTGATCATACCACTTAAATATTGAGATGCTAACCCCAAGGTGATGATTCAAGTGGAATTTTCTGTAATGTGGCTTCTAAAATGTGACTAGGTTTTGAGAGATAAAGCCTCAAGCCTTTATGTGAATGGCAGTCCTATGACAGGACCTGACAAAGTTTGTATGCCCCTTCAAGATAGAGTGAAAAGACCCTATAGATGCAGAATAGCCCTGACTATCAAACGTCAAACCTGCAGGTGCCTTTGTTATATGCTTCCAACTCAGAGAACAGGGATCTATCAACGTTCACTGTGTATAGGCCACCAGTTCATTATATTTTGTAACTGCAGCCCGTTAGTTCTAAGACCCTGATCACTATGTGCACACATAGTGGGTTGTCGAGCAATAGAAAGAGAGCTAATCCAAGCCAAGATACACAGTGAGCAAAACCAGTTACATCCAATTTTGAAGACATTTTTGTAAGGAGAATGTAAAATATCTCTCTAAAGATTTTTGGAATCCTAGCCAGAATGTTGAGAGCAGGAAAGAACATCCCTCCCACTATTAGAACAAAAAGGTGTTGGAATTAGTTCAAACGGATGAGTTGTCTTATGATCAGAGAACTGAAGTTGTCAAGCCAAACTCATGAGAAGGAAAAACCTGCATGGAGAGACAGGACTGAGAGATAGATACTTCAGCATGAGGCAGCCAGCTGAATTAGTTGAGAATATGATGAAGTTTCTGGTCTGGCTGACAGGACACTGCAGAATTCCTGAAGGCTTCAGAAATGTTAAAGCCCCTAGGATATCAAAGAGAGGACCACCAAACCATTAGAAAATGCTGATCTAAGTAGAACAGGAGACCTACACTCCTACAGGAAGACCAAAAAGCAAGCACCACTTGCAGCCTCTTTCTCAAAAGTTTCAGTAAGAAAAGTAGATTGTGGCAGGGAAGGGCACCAATCCTTCATCCTTAGAAAGGTTGGTAAGAGAAGAGAATTGACTCCTGAAAAGGAACAGGAGTACACGGTGGGACGACACTACCAGGAAAGGGGCAAAGGAACTGAGAGGGCCTGATGTGACAACCAGAGATGTTGGACCTATCCAGGCTAAAGCACACACCATTACATCTCTCAACCAACATGATGCTGGGGGGACAGGATTTCCTCTGGGCATGACACAGCTGTCGGCCATCATGGAGTACAGGTTGCTTTGATGATCTAAGGGATGCTTGGCCCCTTGTTCAAGGCAATGAGGTAAACAACAGGTCAATGATAGTTATGTCTGTGCTCAAGGAAATACTCCCTAGCTGAAGAAAGGTAGTGTTGTAAACTCTCCTAGGATTGTAACCATTGCTCCTCTAGCCCATGAGCTGCACATAAGAGATTCTGGAGTATGTAGGAGGTAAAATGTTAATTGAACTCAGGAGTCTGTGATCTATGATGTCATCATTCATTATATGGGACAGAGAGGGAACTTTCATGGTTCAGATACCTGTTAATTGTTCCTGTAAGTCCAATAAACTCATTGGATCACCAAGATCAGCTCAGTGGAATCACTATGTCTTAGTCAGGGTTTCTATTCCTGCACAAACATCATGACCAAGAAGCAAGTTGAGAAGGAAAGGGTTTATTCAGCTTACTTCCATATTGCTGTTTATCACCAAAGGAAGTCAGGATTGGAACTCAAGCAGATCAGGAAGCAAGAGCTGATGCAGAGGCCATGGAGGGATGTTTCTTCCGGCTTGCTTCTCCTGGCTTGCTCAGCCTGCTCTCTTATAGAACCCAAGACTTTCAGCCCAGGGATGGTACCACCCACAAAGGGCCCTACCCCCTTGATCACTAATTGAGAAAATGCCCCACAGCTGGATCTCATGGAGGCACTTCCCCAACTGAAACTCCCTTCTCTGTGATAACTCCATCCTGTGTCAAATTGGCACACAAAACCAGCCAGTACACACTACTCTGGTCAGTCTACATGTCTTATGTAAGATTAGCAGATATCTGTTCACATATTCCCAGGAAAAAATAACAAATAAGGAAACAAGTTAGGTAGTAATAGTATATATCATGATAGTCTCCGCAGTATAACTTTGGAGGAAATGTGTATGGCTGAGGGCATAAAGACATGAATGTGATAAGTAAGCCAATCCTTTTTCTAAACACAAGATATCAATATAAGAATTCAAAGGGAGCATTGGACTTAATCATAAATGTAGGTTTCAAATTTTGTCCAAATTCTTCCCTTATGTAAAAGCCTAGTAGCCAGGAAGGTATACCATTTCAAGAACAAATTGTATATATAACTTTAAAAGCAAAACAACTACAAAGATCAGTCAGATATGGCACACTTGATGGCTTTACACATAACTGTCATTTGTGTAAACCAGATTCTAGTGAATAAAGTGACCAACAGGCAAGATCAGTTAGATAATTTTCCCAGATTGAAGGAAACATTAAGAAGTGACTAAGTGAAAACTGTAGGGAAAAAAAATTAAAAGAGAGCTGGGGCATGGGCTAGAGGCTCAGTGGTTGGGAGCACTTGTGAATCTTAAAGAGGACCCAGGTTCAGTTCCCAGCATCCACATGGGACTTCATAATCATCCACAATTTCAGTTCCTGTGGATAGGGTCTAGTGCCCTCTTCTACATAAGCACTGCACACACACAGTACAGGCAATACACACATATAAAATGTATCTTTCTAAAACAAACAAGCAAAGATAATGCTTCTAATGAGCACTCATGCAAATCCATGAGTAAATTCAACCCATCCAAAGAAGAAATTGGTGAACTTGAAGATAGATCAGTAGACATTAATCTACCTGAAAGAACTTAACTTAATCTGAAATTAACCCATGTGCTCTGGGCACAGTCAAGCAGTACACATATGCAATTAGATCAAAAAGGCAAAGAGATATCTTAGCAGAAAAAGTTATTTTAAGATAAGGTAAAAAATAATAGCTGGCCTTTCTTCCTTTCTCTCTCTCTCTCTCTCTCTCTCTCTCTCTCTCTCTCTCTCTCTCTCTCTCTCTCTCTGTCTGTCTGTCTATCCTGCTCTTATCCTTCTCTCTTTTCTTTCTTTCTTTCTTTCTTTCTTTTTTTCTTTCTTTCTTTCTTCCTTTCTTCCTTCCTTCCTTCCTTCCTTCCTTTCTTTCTTCCTTCCTTTCTTTCTTTCTTTCTTCCCTCTTTCTTTCTTTCTTCTTTCTTTCCTTCTCTCTTTAGATTAAGGGCTCATATCAAAGAACAGGTCTCCAAACTCCAGAAAACACCAAACAGAAAATTATAAAAGACAAAACAGGACAAAATTGATTCACTTCCACAAGCATACCATGATTATGTTGGTGAAATAAAATAAAGCTCAAAGAGCCAAGTTCAGTGGCACACAGATAACAAACCACATCACATCTAGAGCAGCAAAGACAAGAACTGTGTAGGGCTAAGACAATACCTTGGATACATATTGGGCATGTAACACCACGGAGGTTGTTGCATGCCCACATTCATTGCAATGTTCTTCACAAATTCCAGTGGGAGCTGCCTAGATTTCATTAATTCATCAGTGGCTGTAAATCATGGTACATATACACAATGGAATTTTATGCATCCTCAAAACATTATGTCATAATAACATTTGTAGGAAAATAGATGGCACTGGAAATCAGGTTAAGTGCAACAATCTGAATTCAGAAAGAAGAGAGGTATGTGCTTTCCTCTCATAGGTGTAATCTAGGTTCTAAGAATTAAAATCATGCATGTGCATTTATAGGTATATATCATATGTGTGCATGTATATTGATCAGGAACATAGAAAGGGGATCATAAGAAAGAAGAGAAAGTGATTAAAGGAGTGAGGGAGAAGCACTGGACAGATACATGGGACATAAAAGCAGATGAGATAAATGATATGGCGGGTACCAGGTAGAGGAAGATGTGGGGTTATGGCTTAAGGCAATGCATAGGGGGACAGATGAGAATGCTACAAGTGAATCTAAGGTCAGTTCCTTGCCTGGAACCCTATGCCAAAACAAATTAATATTTTTTTAAAAAAGAAAGTGTCATCATGAACCCCATTACTTTGTATATCAAACATTAAAATCAATTAAAATATATAAAAATAAAAAAATGAATTTTAAAATGTCAAACAACAAAGAAATGGATAAGGAATTTAACTTGATTACAGTTTTTAATTTGTTATATATTCTATAAATAATTTTAAAAGAAGGGTTAAAACAACAAGAGTTTATGACAAAAGAAAGTATCTAATGTTCTGAGGAGCCAAGCGAAGCCATCATAGGAAATACAGTTACCCTAAAAATAGCTTTCAAAACATGCTATGCTATGTGATATTTTAATTGACTCCCAGTTGGTCAGGAAATTTTGTTGTGAATTTCAGAACACAAACAATGAAATGTTAAAGGAATAAAATAAAATCATAAGCAATTCTCAATCCAAAATAAAACCAAAAAAAGTGAAACAAGGAACAAAGAGAACAAATGGGGATCTGTGTGGCACAGAGGTAAAAGAATGTACTGTTCTATGCCCCTGAACACACACACAGAAAGACAGACAGATAGACAGACACACACACACACACACACACACACACACACACACACAGAGAGAGAGAGAGAGAGAGAGAGAGAGAGAGAGACAGAGACAGAGACAGAGACAGAGACAGAGAGACAGAGACAGAGAAACAGAGGAAGACAAAGACAACAAATGGTAAGTGAACATCCAGAGAGGGGGCTAACAACTTTCAGAGTCTGGAATGTGGGCTACTTTTCTTGTGCCTTGTTCAAATTTCTGTTGAAAGGATTTAGGATAGACTAATATCCTGTTGAAATATTGTTCAAAGTCATTATTCAAGAATTACAATGTTGCCAGGCAGTGGTGGCCCATGCCCTTAATACCAGCACTTGGGAGGCAGAGGCTGGCAGATTTTTGAGTTCAAGGTCAGCCTGGTCTACAGAGTAAGTTCCGGAACAGCCAGGGCTATACAGAGAAACCCTGTCTCGAAAAACAAAAATCAAACAGAAAGAAAGAAAGAAAGAAAGAAAGAAAGAAAGAAAGAAAGAAAGAAAGAAAGAAAGAAAGAAAGAAAAGAAAGAAAAAGAAAAGAATTACAATGTTTATAGCTCTATGGTAGAGCACTTGCTCAGCATGTTTGATAGCCTAGGTTTTGATGCCTATAACCTCAATAAGCAAGCAAGCAAATGAATAAATCCATTATTTGGATGAAATTTTTTTATATAGAAACATGTTTCAAACACTTAGTTTTTACTAAGTTGTTGTACAAAACAAAAAAGAAAAAACTATCAAATTTTAAAGTAATTAAAACTATTTCAGAAAAGCCTATAGGAACACCAAGGCCATGTTGATCACACTTCAGAGGTCCCAGGAAAGATATGGTTGAAACTCTCCTTGCATGGTTATCTTCTGGTACCTAGATCCTTGCATTGTACAAGTAAATAGTTGGAATGCAAACCATATTGACACTGTCACTGGCTGCTTCGGTGAAGAGTAAGTGTGAAAAGATAATGAGACAGGCTTGATTTATGTGAGGACAAAGAAAGAGTGATTCAAGGATTCTATCTTAGAATAGCCATTAGGAAGAGCGGTTTTGGGTCAGACAAACTGACTCGTTTCTCAACCACTCTATTTTCTTGCTGCCAGACACATTTTTTTTTCCCTTACAAAGATGCTGTCTCCATATGTGCACTTGGGACAATATGATTTCACAGATTTTTTTTTTAAGACTTTGACTTAAAGAGTCAAAGGAAATGAAATTAGCAAGGCTACCCTGCTTCTCAAAGAAGCTGTTACTTAAAGGGCATCCATGGGACCCCTTGGGTTTGTTATCTAGCAAGACTCAATAAGACGAATCGACTTAGAGAAAAATGAGAAGTGATAAAGAACCCAGAGGTAGGAAGGGCTTGAGAGAGATTTCACCGAAGAAGACAGATAATAGGTAGTCCAGCGTGGGGGTGTGAATGGAACAAAGGAAATCTTGCCTTTGTCAGTGTTCCTTCACTTAATGCTAATGTAGTGGTTTGACTGAGAAAGATATGTGTGACAGGGTAATTAATAAAGGGCATAGTTTTACCTTGGCTCCCAGTTCTGGGAGTTCCAGTACGGCACCAGTTTAGCTCGGCTTCTGTGAAGACTTCCCAGCAAGACAGAGACAAGGTGATAGATGTGCAAGAGACACAGGAAAGGAAGCTGGAAATTGAGCCATGGAAGCCAAAGCCACTCCTAATAGCCTGGCTCTCCCAGGAACCAGCCCAGTCCCTGAACAGTAGGAGCTTCGTAAGGAAAGAAATGGATCTTTTTAGATGGCTCAGCCACCTTTGAATGGCTCTGTAACCTCTCATCTAGTTATACTACGGACCAAGCCCTACATGTGATTTTTTGGGGGGTAGGAGACAACCGTACTCAGCCATGGCAAAGTTTAAATGAGATCATAGACAGTTTTTGGCAGCACTTATAGCTCAGGCTATAATGTGTGAGGTAGTCAAAAGATGTTGGGAGTTTCTGATCAGGAAAATGAATTCTGCTGCTCAGAAGAAACACTCTCTATATAGAAATTACTTGTCCTTATAGAACTCTCTAGTCACTCTACTCAAAAGCAGAATATTAAGATATATTATTAGGAAAATCATATTCTAAATTTTACATTATTCTAATTGCTTCATGCTTTTCAGTCACTAGGCAATGGAAAGTGATGTGTCAGGAAAATGTCACTTAGTTAATGAAGGTTTTTGAGGAGAGAGAGACAGAGAGACAGAAAGAGAATGCAAGAGAGGGAGGAGGAGGAGAGAGAGATTGATCAGAAGTGTTAAAGCTTTGTTATGAGTCTTATTCAGTAATGTGTGGAGGTGTGTCTAGTATGATTTGGCACTAGAGTTTAGCAAGTCAGGGCATGAAGTGGCAAAAGTTTCAAGACAGTCCTGCAAACCACACATCTCATCCAGCAGCTGCCATCCTCCCTGACCCACACAGCTTTCAGGAGGCTAGGTTGAGAGTGGAATATGACTCATTACTCATTACTAACATCCACAGCAGAGTTCACACTCAGTGAAGCAAAACTTGTTTTGAATGTATAAACCATTGCCTTGCATAAGGGCCAGTATAAATTTTGATATATACTTATATCTAAGATGAGAATTAAATGAAGATGTGTAACAGGTAGATGATGGGCGGATGGTTGTCTTATGTAACACTGAATAAGGATAGCTAGAGTCACATATATCTGTAAGTACTATCATTTTACGAAGCAAAAGAAAGGAAGTTAGGGCAGACTCCTTTTCAGATGAGGGAGTTTGGGGTAAAGAGAATGATTTTTTTTTTTTTTTTTTTTGGTTTTTTTCGAGACAGAGTTTCTCTGTGTATCCCTGGCTGTGTCCTGGAACTCACTCTGTAGACCAGGCTGGCCTCAAACTCAGAAATCCGCCTGCTTCTGCCTCCCAAGTGCTAGGATTAAAGGCGTTCGCCACTACTGCCCGGAGAGAATGATTTTTTTTTTTTAATAATCAAAGTTATTAGCCAGAGATCTAGATTCTGATAACTGCAAACATCTCAAGCACTGTTAAGGAACATGGCATATCATATCATTTTTAATTCCCTATCTGACAAATGACTAATACAAAGCTATTCCTCTATCTTCCTGCTATATAACTTTCTATTGGAGGGTAAATATTATTTATGATTATTTGCTTATTATTCCATGAATTTATTTTTTAAGGATATGATATGCACTGTACTGTGCTAGGTATGAGAAATGCAATCACAAGCTGTAGTTTCTGGATGGAGAAGATCTATGTACGAAAGTGGAAAAAAGCCATAAATATGAGAGCAAAATAAATGCTGTAAAAAGTGCTATAGAACGTCAACAATTCAGTGAGCCCATTGTGGCTAAGGTTAGAGGAGTGAGTGGCAAGGCTGAAAGAAACTTCTAGAAAAGGACCTATATGGTGTGTGAACAGAGATGTTAAGGAAGGCACGGAGCTTATTAAAATTTCAAGGGGAGAGTAATTTTAGATTCCAGGGATTGAGGTGTTAGATCATTCAAAACACTTTGAGCTGTGAGTAATTAAATGACTAAATGGAGCTTAAAAATAAGGGACTTTTTCACATGGCAAGCAATGAGATGTAAGATATAGCCAGGATTAATTAACCCAGCTGTTAAAGCTTATTGTGGTCCAGACAGATCCTTTCGTTCTTTTATTTTGCCTTATTCAAGACATTCCATATCCAATAAATTGATTTATTTGCTCCTTGGGGCAGGAGTCACCTTGCTTAAATACAAGTCTCCAGGAGACATGGGCGATAAAATGTGAGGTGGGTTGGAATGATAAAGGTGGGCTCTCCATTGGTGCCTGAAGTATGAACCAAGGTCAAAACACTTCCTTGTTGACCCTGTGCTGTGGGATTGAGAAGATGGTAATAGGAGGTGCTCTTTAAAATCTCAATGGCAGCCAGGTCATGTCACCCATTTAAATTTTATCTTCCAAGGTAACAGATAGCAGTTGATGGGTTTCAACAGCAGATGGAGTGGTGAAATTTAATTCTCGTGAAGATATTATAGCAAACTAAGGTTTGTGCTCTGAAGTGGGCAAGGTTGGAAGCCTAGGTGCAGTTCAGAAAGAGTTATGGAGCTTCTGATCAAATAGGAACTGGAGCAATGGGATAGGCCTTTGGAACAGAATCATGGTAGACTTGGTGGGAGACTTCATGATAACTCCCTTGCATAGGCAGAAGGTTGAATGATAATATGCCATGGCAGGAAATACAGTGACAAAGTGGCTTGTAAGAAAGGATGGGTGTCTTAGTCAGGGTTTCTATTCTTGTACAAACATCATGACCACGAAGCAAGTTGGGGAGGAAAGGGTTTATTCAGCTTACTTTCACATGGCTGTTTATCACCAGAGGAAGTCAGGACTGGAACTCAAGCAGGTCAGGAAGCAGGAGCTGACACAGAGGCCATGGAGAGATGTTCCTTGTTGGCTTGCTCCCCCTGGCTTGCTCAGCCTGCTCTCTTATAGAACCCAAGACTTCCAGCCCAGGGATGGCACCACCCACAAGGGGCCCTACCCCCTTGATCACTAATTGAGAAAATGCCCCACAGCTGGGTCTCATGGAGGCACTTCCCCAACTGAAGGTCCCTTCTCTGTGATAACTGCAGCCTGTGTCAAGTTGACACACAAAACTAGCCAGTACAATGGGTTTGGGGATTTGTTGAAGCCAAGAAGCAAACACACAGTCAGAGGGTAGACATTTTCTGAAACCAGGTGTGGATAGCATATTAATTTGTCATTGGTGGCTATTACAGATCATTATACACAACTGTTGATTGATGGTTCTAGTATATTGTCTGATATAGTACTTTTTTGAAGCTGAACTGTCATTAATTATAGGCTGATAAAAATACTTAATTTTGAAGGCATGGTTTCTCACTATTCATGGTTGATTAATCATTTATGTGGTCCTGAAATTTTATGGATTTCATTGAAGTAAGTAAAATCATGCTGTTGGTATTTAAGCTAATGAAGTGCCTCATGACACAATGGTACCTTGAACTTGTATTAATCACATTAGAAACACACACATTTGGAAAAGAACAATGCATATAGGTACCCAAATCATCATTTAGCCTATTGTATATGGAGCCATGTGGGTACCTAAGTCATCATTCAGCCTGTTGCATGTGGAGCCAGAGACTATTTGAAAAACTCCATGGGCCCAGGAATCCTAACATCGACCATGGGACAACTTTTTGCTTGATTGATCAACTATTATATCATACAAAGAATATCAGGAAAATCTTAGAAATTCACATAACTATCTCCTGTCTATTCACTGAGAGGCTGTGTAAATTTCAAAATCTTGTCAAGTTTAAAATGTGTGATGGAAGGTATTTCAATAATCCATGGAAGAATGTTCTGTCCATGTGTGAATCTGAGCACTAGCCAATGGTGTGATGCTCTCACGCTGGTGAGAATATTTCCCTTCGTGTGGATTTCCATAATCAAAGCTCTTCCTGAAGCCTGGAGCTCTTTCCATTACAGGTCCTATCTCTCTTACAGTAATTGTGTGCATATTTTAGAATTTAGCCATTGCTGGGTTCACTGCTGCAGTGATTTGGATGTGGCTCATATCCAAAGGTTCCTGTGCTGAAATGTGGGGTCAGTTGATAAAAACTTTAACCCTCTCAAGCTATGAACTAAAGAAACAAATGTTCTTTATGATACCCAGAGTCAGTTATTTTATTATAGCTATGGCAATTGAACTAATAAATCTATTTTCAACATTTTGTACTGTGAAAAAATATCTGATTTCAGTATTGTATTTATACATTTCCACAGGACTTCAAGTTTTTTCCTACATGATCAAGTTAAAGAAATACTTGAACAATTTCAGACTATCTCACATTCTCATTAGTAAAGCTTATCAAATTCTACAGCTTAGCACTGATATTTGTTAGTATATAAAATATTCATTCTTTAGTTTGATAATTAATGCAAGCTCTCTACAGTGTGTTTTTACATTATGTTACAGAAATTAAGGCTTATAATGCAACAGAACTAAGACCAAAAATGGTTTCTAATTTTTCTGCTAGATAC
Source organism: Montemys delectorum (assembly GCA_019843815.1). Classification (NCBI taxonomy): domain Eukaryota; kingdom Metazoa; phylum Chordata; class Mammalia; order Rodentia; family Muridae; genus Montemys; species Montemys delectorum. Next base: position 24,664 of record JADRCD010203100.1, read on the forward strand.
ACATTTACCCTCTCCCTCTACCAACATTGAAATTAACTACTTTGTAATTAAATTATCAATGAAATCCTTCTCAAAATTATACATGGCTTGAAAATCAAGGCCTCAGTTACACTTTTTAACACATGAAAGTGAAACATATGGTATAAACTATAATCCTATTGGCTTTTATAGGCAAGAGGTTTGTAATAGTCACAACTGAATTAGCTCTACCAAAGTTGTATTTGCAATGCTCCATCTACTTTCAAAATTGAGTGAATTGCTCTTAATTTATGCTTTTAATAATATCCACATGCTTCCTACTGACTAGATTATAATGAGTGTAATTTAGAGAATAATAGTTTTTAAATCTTTCACAAATTTTCTTACAGAAAGTTAAAAGAAGACAGGCCATAGTCTATCACTTGCCTCTATAGACCATGAAAAATTATCTAGAAAAATGATACCTTGACATTTTTTCTAAGAAATTTAGGTTAACATGGGTTAAGAGAACTATTAAGCCAGTGATGTCCTAACAAAAAGGAGTAAACACTGATCACAAAATTCTGGAACTAGAGCCAAGGTAGCCAAAACAACCACCGCTGGCCCTTATCATGTCTTACTCTGCTTATTGAGGCCAAGCTACGAAGACTCCTAGAAAGTTTCCAAACAGTTTGTCTGCAGTTAGTTTGCCTTGCATTTGTGAAACTATGGTAGATTATAAAGATAAGAAACAATAAACCTGGGTCTGGAGAGAGCCCAGCAGTTAGGGGCACTTTCCAAAGACCTGGGTTCTATTCCCAGTCACTACACACTTGGAATCTAACAATGGCCACTACCTGCAGTTCAGGGCAATGACACACTGTTCTAGTTTCTGTGGTCCCTGTATGCATGAGTACACACAGGCATGGAGGAAAGACATCCACACATATGCACAAAAATAAGTAAATCTTTCTTTAAATCTTCATTAAAAAGAACCATTTTAAGCCGGGCACTGGTGGTGCACACCTTTAATCCCAGCACTTGGGAGGCAGAGACAGGTGGATTTCTGAGTTCGAGGCCAGCTTGGTCTACAGAGTGAGTTCCAGGATAGCCAGGGCTACACAGAGAAACCCTGTCTTGAAAAAACAAAACAAAACAAAACAAAACAAACAAACAAAAGAACCATTTTATTGACCAAAAAGTTTGACAAATACAATATAGTCCTATATGATGAATTCCAGCCACAGCAATGAAAGCTTCATATGCTAGAGTCACAGCTTGATGCCTGATTACAGACTACACCAGGCTGTTCTTCTCGTGGGTTAAACAGGTACAAAAGGAAGAAGGAATTTCACCCTCTTCCCTGTGGTGCACCATGAATAGGCACCTCCTCCATTCCTGGTTACTTTCAAAGGGCTCAAAGATCCCCAGTAGCAATTATAAAATTTACAAACTCTCATGGTAGCATGGATACCCAAAATTATACCATCCATCAGGATAATGCTTTTCTCTACCAAAATGAAAAGATGTCACGTTTAGAGTGCCACGCCAGAGTGATCATTTATGGCCCATCAGTACTACATGGACTTCACCGATTCCTATGAGGCAATCACTGGAAAGCACATCATCTGAGGGAAGCAGGATTAGAAAGTGATGTTTCCAGGGTGCTCATGATGTCTTAGAAGGAAATATCGCATTACCAGTTGGAAAAACAGGATTGTGGCTAAGGGAAAATGTCCAACATAGAGAAGTTTCAGAGAAGTTGAGAGTGGATGAAAAAGGAATGTGGGGGTAGCTCGGGTGTACTGACACTTTAAAGCATGACACCATGTTATTTTTCCAAATACATAAATTCCCTACATTCATCATATTGTATTAGAAAACACAGTAAAGTAAAATACAGAAAGTTTTAGATAATGGAAGTGTCATCTCTCCTATAGAGGTAGGATTATACTAGTGAAGTAGTTTGTGTGTGTGTGTGTATGTGTGTGTGTGTGTGTGTGTGTGTGTGTGTGTGTGTGTGATACACACATGTACATGTGTGGGGTGGAAATAGCAGTTCCACATGTGCATGTCCCTACATAAGCATGGATGGAAGAAGTTGATACTGGGTACCTTCTGTCAGTGGATTTCCATCACTGCCAATTGCTACAAGACTCACAGACTTTTACCAGGTGAGCTGTGCCACTGTGGCCTACCACATCTCCCTGGCCACACTTCCTGCTACCCAACTGCAGAAGCCTGCAAACACACACTGGCAGATTGATTGGTAAGGAGTTTCCAATTGGAGGGAGGGACCCTATACACCCAGATAGGGCCTGGCCAGTCTCTTCTGGGCTAAGGTATTGGCTTTCAATGCCCAGGTCATAAACCCACCTCCTGGCTGACATACAAGTTAGGACTTAGACCCTTGGTGACTTTCTTCTCAGAGGCAGTTCATAACCCTTTTGGCTCTTGCAGCTGGCTGAAATTCCTGGTACCAGGTTGAATTGCTTTCTGGCAATTTCCAGGAAATTGCCTGCCACTGTGGCCTCTAGATTTTCACGTGACAACTTCAATTTCTAGTTTGGCATTACTGACCACCATTGACCTTTACTCTGGATGCTGGTATGAAGGGTTCAGTGAAACCTTCTGCCCACCTCCCCATCACCCAGTGGGGGCTAAACTGTCTTCAACAGTACCTCCAGGCACCCCATTGGGATGTCTCCTGGAAAATCTCAAATCTCTAAAATTAATGCCTGATTTGAGGCCCTCAAAACTGATACACCTCTGCAATAAGGTCTGGATTCGATAACTTTAGATAACAATTCCAAATGGCCATCCAATGACATGCTAGACCTGATTGTTTTAAGAGATCTCCATACATACTGCCAGCAGTCAAAGGAAAGAGGTTCCATATATTCAAGCATTCATCTATCTTTTCTCTAAAGTGACTCTCTGTTCTTCCTGTACCCCAACCCAACTTCTCTTAGCCATGAAACCTACACACCCTCCACTAGATGATGCTAAATGCTTGATCTGCCAACGAGGCACCTCCCCTCTGCCATAGACCTGCCTCCATAAAACCAATGAAAACCCAAACTGCTGCTTCAGTTTCTCCTTCTCAGGCCCCAGAGCCTACCAGCTGGACCTCTCCTGATCCCTCCCCTCCCTCTGTGTCAGCTGCAGGTCGCTCCAAACGCCCTGCATTGCACCAAACTTTACCCCGCCTATAGAGAGTTCTAAGGCTATAGCCAGACCCCCAAGCCCTTGTTCTCCTCCAGGAACACATGACCCAGTATATCATTCAATCTTATAGCTTGACTTTCCTTGATGTTCATATGATTCTTACTAATAATTTACTTCCTGATGAACACAGGTGAGTTTGGGAAGAGGCAAAAGCACATGCAGACAAAATTCACCAAACAGATAGACCATATCCAATCAGATCTGAGGGAGTGCCTGACCAGGATCCCTGATGGAATTACAATTCTACAGGTGATATCTTAGCCAGAGACAGGTTTATTACATGCCTCTGGGCAGCCTGAGAAAGGCAGCCTTAAAGCCAGGAAAATTTGAAAACCTTCAAGAGATTGTCCAAGACAAACAGGAGAACCAATTTCAAATTTTAAAAATGTCTCACAAAGGCTTTTTTTTGCAATCCACTAGTCTGGATCCTGAAAACTCAGAAGCTAAGCAACTTCTGATGACCTACTTTTTTTTCCCTCAGGGCTATCCCAACATAAAAACTAAACTTAGAAAGCTGGAGAAGGAGCCCTTAACTCCACAGGCAGAAGTCTTGGCACTGGCCTTCAAGGTGTACCTTGGGAAAGATGAGAAAGCCCAAAAACAAAAATACCACATCCTGGCAAAGGCTGTCCAGCCAGCTCCAGCTCCAGCCACTACCCCAGACTCCTGGTCTTCTAAGGCTCAGAGACTACCAGGCCCCTGCTATAAATGTGGTCAGCAAGGTCACTGGGCGAGGGCTTGCCCTATCACTGGCAAGCCAAGAGGACCATGTACTAGGAGCAATTAGGAGAAACATTGGGCTGTCAATTGCCCTCTAGTCTCGAAGAACAGAGGGGCATCGCTCCCAGGTAATGCTCCATCCAACCTCCTAGGCTTGGCTATAGATGACTGAAGGGGCCAGGGCTCCCTCGACCAGACCACATCTATCACTACCAGGGAGCCCCAGGTACCTATCATAGCATGTGGGCAGCCCATCTCCTTCCTCTTGGATACTCGGGCCACTGACGGAATTTAGGGGACCAACTTCACCTTTGAGTTTTCCTCATCAGACCTTACCACTTAGTTGCATTTTTAGGAGTGTATCCCACACTCATTCCTTCTTGGTAGTGCTGACATGCCCTGTCCCCTTATTGGAAAGGGATCTTTTAGCTAAGTTGGGAGCCTCTATTTCCTTTGCTCCCCATATTCACCTAAACCCAGACTCACCAGCAGTTCCTCTGCTCCTTCTCCTAGCCAGGCAACCTACTAATGCTACCATGTTGTTTCCTTTACCAGCTCCTCAGGTGGCCTCCAAGTTTGGGACATCCAAAACCCCTCTGTTGCTAAACATCATTCTCCTGTTGTCATCCAGTTATTGGACTCTACCAGGTATATCACCCAAGCTCAATACCCTCTCTCTCTCTAGAGCCTCAGGGGACTTAAGCCTATCATTTCTGACCTCTTAAGGAGAAAACTCCTTCACCTCACCTTTTTCCCCTTTAAGACCCTTATACTAGCAGTTAAGAAACCTAATGGAACCTATGGACTGGTCCAAGACCTCAGACGTACTAATTCTGCAGCAGTTCCCCTCCATCCAGTTGTGGCTAACCTGTATACACTTCTTTCCACTATCCCCTTGGGGATTCTCATTTCTCAGTCCTAGATCTCAAGGATGCATTTTTCTCTATCCTTCTTGACACCCAGTCACAGAACATATTTGCCTTTATCTGGACAGATCCTGACACCCACTTTTCTACTCAACTTACTTGGACTATTCTACCTCAAAGATTCCAAGACAACCCAAATTTATTTGGCCAGGTCCTGGCTTCTGACTTACTCTCTTTATCTCTCCCTAAATCTAAGATTGTACTTTATGTAGATGATTCCTTCTCTGTAGCCCCTCCCTAGAGATTAGCCAAGCTGACACCTTCTAAATTTCCTTTACAGTTGAGGCTTCAAGGTCTCACTTTCTAAAGTCCAAATGTCCACTCCTCAGGTCACCTATTTGGGACTAACAATTACCCTGACCCACAAGACTATTACCTTAGATAGAAAGAATCTGATTCGGTCTCTAACTGTTCCTTGTACAAAGGAAGAGATTTTATCATTCCTACGAATGGCTAGCTTTTTATGTTCGTGGGTTCCTTCCTTTTCTCTCCTTTCTCATCCCTTATATGAAGCAGTGTTAGGTCCCACTCACAAACCTTTCTTCAAACCTGTTACCAAGTCCTTTCAGAGGCTCCAACAGGCTCTCCTTAAGGCCCCAGCCTTACATCTCCCTGACCTGAACTCATATGTTTTCCCTCTATGTAACTGAAAAGGAGGGATTTGCCCTTTGAGTCTTAGGTCATCAACTGTGACCTTCTTTTTCACCTGTAGCATATTTGTCAAAGAAACAAGATCTAACCATCCAGGGATGGGCACTGTGTATTTGTACCTTATCAGCCTCTGAACTCCTTATTCTAGAGTCAAGAAAACTAACCTTGGGGTTACCCATAACTGTCCTCTCTTCTCATAACCTGTCACAGCTCCTAACTTACAAAGGCTTACAGACTTTACCTCTGTCCAGGGTTCTGTCTTTTCAGGTAGCACTCCACACTCACCTTCCAATTATGCCTGCCTCTTAATATTTCCAGTCTTCTTCCTCGACCTAATACTGACCACTCCCTATCTCACTTCTACACAGAAACTTTAGAGGAAATTTTACCTCATCCTTTACACATACAGGAGGGCACATGGCCTCCATCCATTTATACATGGTACACAGATGGAAGCTCCTTATATATGAAAGGACCAGAAAAGCTGACTATGCCATAGTGTCAGACACTGAGATGATGGAGGCACAGGCCCTTCCTACTCACACCACCAATCAACAGGCTGAACTAATAGCCCTTACCTGTGCCTTTCAACTGGCACAGGGAAAATCCCTCAATATCTATACAGATTCCAAATATGCTTTCCATATCCTACTGTCCCACACCACTATCTGGAAGGAGCATGGTTTACTTACCACAAAAAGAGGATCATTAATTAACGCAAATCACACTATGGCCATGCTAAAGGCCTCCCATCTCCCCAGAGCTATTGGAATTGTCCACTGCAGATCCACCAGACAGATGACTCTATTGTCTCCAAGGGAAACAAGCAAGCCCATGAGGCAGCGAGAGCTGTGGTCCTTAAGGGCCTTGACTCATCTCACCCTCCTCAGGACATCTTTACACTGCAACCCACATCCCCAACTTCACCCCCTAACATTTTCCAAACTCTGTCCTATCTTCACCAACTCTTTCATCCTAACAGCCAAGCATTGTCTTCTTTTGTCAAGACCCACCTACAGCCTACTCCTGAGGACTTAAGTTTCCTAAAATCTATCACTGCTTCTTACAAAATCTGTCAGATGCCAGACTCCAACTCAAGGTATTGTAGCACCTCTTTTCCTACCCATCAGGCTAGAAGGTTCCCTTCCTGGAACTGACTGGCAACTTGACTTTACTCACATGCCCACTGTTAGACATGCCTAGTACCTCCTGGTCTTGGTGGACACCTTCTTGGGGTGGCTAGAGGCATTTCCTATAACTAACAAAAGGACTCAGACAGTCTCTGATCTCCTCCTCTCAGAGATCATCACCCAGTTTGGTGTCCCAGCCTCTCTCCAATCAGACAATGGTCCTGAATTTACTTCCCAAGTTTCTCAAATTCTATCTAAGGCCCTAGACACCCCCTGGAATTTTCACATTTCTTACCACCCTCAATCTTCAGGTAAGGTTGAAAGAACTAACTGCTCTTTAAAAACCACTCTTGTTTTGTGGGTCATTCTTCCTATATTCCAAACTTCTGGGCTAATAACCACTTATCAGAGAATGCATACCATGTGTGATCTTTTGTGATTGGGTTACCTCACTCAGGATGATACTCTCCAGATCCATCCATTCCCCTAAGAATTTCATAAATTCATTGTTTTTTTATAGCTGAGTAGTACTCCATTGTGTAGATGTACCACACTTTCTGTATCCATTCCTCTGTTGAGGGACATCTGGGTTGTTTCCAGTTTCTGGCTATTATAAATAAGGCTACTATGAACATGGTGGAGCATGTGTCCTTATTACATGATGGAGCATCTTGTGGGTATATGCCCAGGAGTGGTATAGCTGGGTCCTCTGGTAGAACTATGTCCAATTTCTGGAGGCATATAGCTATCTCCTGAGAGACTCTGACAATACCTGACTAATACAGATGTAGAGGCTCACAGCCATTCATTGAACTGAGTACACTCTCCCCAATGAAGGAGTTAGAGAAATGTTCTATGGAGCTGAAGGGTTTGCAGCCCCTTAGGACGAACAACAATTACTAACTAGTACCCTCAGAGCTCCCAGGGACCCAACCACCAATCAAGGACTATACAGGGTGGGACTGAATGTTCTGGCAGCATATGTATAGTAGAGGATTGCAAATTCGATCATCAATAGGAGGAAAAGACCTCGGCCTTGTGAAGGTTCTGTGCCCCAGTGTAGGGGAATGCCAGGGCCAATAAGTGGGAGAGGGTGGGGTGGCAGGCATGGGGAGGGGGGAGGCAAAAGGAGTTTGTTCTTGTTGTTTTTGTTTGTTTGTTTGTTTGTTTGTTTGTTTGAGGGGGACAGGGGAAAGGGAAAATTTACATGTAAATAAAGAAAATATCTAAAAAAAAGAAACTCAAGAAATTGATGAAAATTGTTAAACATCAGTCAACTGGCCAGGTATTAATTTCATGATAGTAATAGAATATTGTTCTTTGAAATAAAGTTTGTGAAACTTTAAAAAAAAAAAAACACTCTTGTTAAGCTGTCACAGGAACTTCACCTTGATTGGGTAAAACTCCTTCCTCTGGCTCTTTTCAGGTTAGGAGCTCTCCCCAAGTGACCTCTCCTTATCTCACCCTTTGAACTCATGTATGGATATCCAGTCCTAACTCCTGGTCTTTCACTTAAATGCTCTCCCCTCCCACACCATCTACTCACCCCATTACTTTACCACCTCCGTTCTCTTCTATGGAACTTTGCTGGCCACCATCTACCACAGCTATACACTGTCTGCTGTCCACTGCCTGTCAACATTGGAGACCAAGTCCTTCTATTTGCTCCAGGTCATCAGCCCTCACCATTTTCCCTGAAATGGCAGGGCCCTTTTAAGGTAATTCTTGTGACCCCTACAGCTACTAAACTCAAGGGATTCTCTCGTTGGGTCCATCTGTCTCACCTCAAACCTTTCATCGCTCCACCTAAAAATGACTCTTCTTCATATGCATCAACCCTAACAGGACTGTGCTCTGTTAAGTTCTGAGGAAGTTGAGTCTACCCACCTTGTCCCCAATCCCAGAAAATGAGATTCCACGCTGGCAGCCAAGCCCGACCTCACTGGATTAGACATGGGTTTCTCGTCTTCCCCCTGTTGTTCGTTTTTATCCAGGGCAGCCCTTACATGGGAAGATTCGAGGTTCAAGAAACCCCCACAGATAACAGTCTTTCCAAATAGGGTCAGGAAACTGCTCCATAGCCAGATGCCAGGAACTGATCCAAATTGCTATCATCCCTGTATCTGTTATACCATCTAAATATTATAATTTCTATACTTGCTTTCTCTTTGACCAGACAAAAGATTATTGTAAAAAATGACCAGACAAATATGGGGGCTGCCCATGTTGTTTTGTCAGATACATATGCTAGGATCACAGACAAATCATTTCTTCTATCAATACCTCAAAACACTCTTTCTACATGTAAGACCCATGGGATTACAGGTAGGAGACAGGAGTTGTTGGTAAGCTCTACCATAAAAATCAGCCCCAGCCCCCAGTAAGTACTATCCATATCTAGAGAAAATATGTCTCAATTGCCCAGCCTCTAGATATCAGAAAAGTAGGAGAGATAATCAAACACTCCTCCAAGGTCCTTACCTCTTTGACATCATCCCCCCTAAATGGCACAAACTTGTCATTTCACCTTTTGCTTCAGACCTTGACCTTGGCATACCAACTCCTTAATGTCACCAGGCCTGGATGCTTTAAAGATAGCTGGTTATGTAACCCTGGAATTAACTCACATTTGTCATTTACAGTGTCTCTGGTGATACTGCCAAGTAACCTTACCTCACTTACCCTTTGTCAGCTACCCTGACTCTGTTATTGTCATGACTCCATATCTTACCTCTATCCCTCTCTTTGGCATGACAGACTATTTTAAGACATCGGGGACACATTCTGAAGGAACACTAAGTTCCCTAGGCTGCAATAGAACCATAAACCTCGATATATCATCTTTGCCACAATGTCCTGCAGTCCAGGACACATCAATTCTTTGTGGCAGTCAGGCATATCATCGCCTACCCATCAGCTGATCAGGAGTTTGCACGTTGGTACTCCTTTTCCCTGAACTGAGAGTAATCCAGGGAAATGAGCCCCTGCCAGTCACAGTTGTAGATATGATAGCTGCCCAACATAAGAGGGCAGTTTGGGTCATGTCACTCTTGGTCGCTACAGGAATAGCCATAGGTGTTGGTACTTGGTTGCAGGGATGGCGACCTCTGTACCCAATCTAATACATCCACTTCCCAGTTTAAAAGCAATCTTCAAGAAATGACTGAAACTGTGCTTACTACTCAGAAACAGATCGATTCTTTGGCAGTCATGGTGCTTCAGAACCAATGGGGGTTAGATGTCCTGACATCCTCTTGGTGTTATTATTTGCTCCCTGCCTCATTAATCTTGTTTCTACATTCCTTCAACAACAAATACAAAAAAAAATGCTATTAATCACTATTAATCAGTTCCTGTTACAGGATTACCAGCTGCTGCCCACAGAAGAGCCACTGTCCACAGAGGAAACTGATACAAATGCTTACCAAGTGGATCCCGACGGTGAAAGTCAGCTGCACTCCAAATTGATGGTGCCCCGAGACAGCAGGAAGCAACTTAAGAGACACAACACCCTCATTCCCTTTTTACCATTGGCTTCACCCTCCCCTTTTTTTTCCTTATCTTTGTAATAACAAGAAGGGAGGTATATTGGTATCAGGACCTCCAAGACCTGTGACATTACATAGTCGGGACTCGCACACCTGTTGTCAAGGCAACAGCCACCATATTCCCAAAATCCACTTGGCTCACCTCCTACCTTTACCTGTGATTATGTCATCATCCATATATAAAGAAAAGCCCCCTGATATCTCTCTCTCTCTCTCTCTCTTCCCCATTCTCTTTCTGCCACCACCTTGCCCCTCTTCCTCCCAATAAACCTCACATGGAACTGTTTGGCTTGGTATGGTCCTGCTGAAGCTGTGTGATGGTCAAGATCATAACACTTTCTGCTATTGTTCTTCTCCTTATAATTATTATTTTTTTAATCACAGAGTCTGACTTACTAAATCTGGGCTTACTGTCTTAACTAGACTGGCTGGCTAGGTATGCCCCTGGGATTCTCTCTTCTTTATGCCTTCGGCAATGTTGCTGTACTTTAAACATGTATGCTGGGAATTCAAGATCAGGTATTCCTACTTGCACAGAAACTTTCCCGACTAAGCCATCTTCCCAGCCTTCATTGCCTGGTTCCAAAAAATAAAATATCCAAGCAATAACACATCATGAAGCAAGCCTCTGAAACCTTTCCCACTGAAGCCACTCCTGACATGATAAAGCAACAGTTCAGTCCTAAGCCTCACAAAATGTAAGTAGAAGGGATTGAGCCATGCTAGCAATGACCTTTCAAGTTTAGCTACAGATCTATGAAGAAGAAAATGAGAACTAACTCACATAGCTTTAAAGAACTGTGTAGAGATTTGCCATGGAGTAGGTCAGGGATGAGAAAGAAAAATAAAAGGTTTCAAAATTCATACTTAAAATCAGAACTCACAGGGAAATAACTGTAAACTTCAAAACATGGAATAATCTGACTGAAAGGATAAAGGCAGCATCTTGTAATAAGTCACAAAGAACACCTGCAAGTAAGATATCAAGGTGAACATGAAGCTCAAAATGACAGAACAAAGAAAGCACAAGAAGCTAATGCAAAGAAGGAGATGGCACATTTGGAATTATTGAGTGAAGGCTATTAATTAAAACTATATTGTATAAGGACTGGAGAGATGGCTCTGTGGTTAAGAACACTGACTCCTCTTCCAGAGGTCCTGAGTTCAGTTCCCAGCAACCACATGGTGGCTCACAACCATCTGTACTGAGATCTGATGCCCTTTTCTGGTGTGTCTGAAGACAGCTACAGTGTACTCATATAAAAGTAAAATAAATAAATCTTTTTTAAAAATGATTATATGGTATATGTATAAAGACATGAGAGACAACCCATGCAGATACAAGAAAAGTTGAGGAAATTAAAAATTAACTAAAAACTCTCCAGCAGATGGACCAGTGCTAGTGCATGAAGCAGGCCTTAAATATAATATACGTTCATATATTAGGAAGCTTCTACAAATGATTTCCATAGTCTCTCAAAAGGCCATTAGTGTCATTATCTTTCCCTGTGTTCCTTCCCCTACCTTGCCCTCCACCCATTTAATTCTCCTTTTCTAATTTCTTTAAATTAGTTTCATTTCTAACAAATATAAATATGAAAGAGCAATTGCAATTTAATATGTAAAAGGTGGTTTTCACAATGTTTCAATAAAGCTGAGGTAAGAATTTGAAAGATACAGTAGCAAGGAAATTATGCTAACACATCACCAAGGAAAAGAGTTACAAATATGTAAGGATTTGGAATGGGGGTAAAGATTCAGTAGCAAGGCTGGATAGGTTCACAGCATTTTAAAGATGTGTATTATTCTGAAGGAGGGGTTAGAGGCACTAAATAAAGCTAGACTTCAACAGCTTCAGCAGAAATGCTTGAGTTGTAAAGTAAACCTTAAAAGAAAGGGTGAACACCAGAAAACAAGGATATAAGAAAAAAATCTAGTCAGACAGTAGGTCATAGTCATTGATGTCAAAACAGATAAGAAATTGAAAAGTAAATTCTTCTAAAACTTTGAAACCCCTATGACATTGTCATTATCTGCAGTCACCCTCTTGTGAACCTAAGTAACAATTAGTTCAAAATGTATTAAAGACCATAAAAATAATCAGCATATCAGGACTCTCATTTGAATGGGCAAATGTTACTATCTCTTGAATTGGCATAATAAATCAAAACAAACTACATGATCGTTTTTGGGATTATAAACTCCTTATATGGTGGACATAATAGCTGGTCTCCGTGTAACTTGCCACAAATTAGAATTAGATGAGTAGAAATCCTCAATCATAGAGTTCTATTGATTTCCTCAGTGCATGTGGGAAGAAGACCCACCTTGCTGGGAGCAGCCACACACACACACACACACACACACACACACAAACCCAGCATAGCAGAAGGAAAGTTATTAGCTTCCTGCTCAATTAGTATTCACTCCCACCTCCAACTCAGCTTATCCTCTCGCTGCTGTCGCTGATTCCTTCACTGACATCAGGACCAGTGTTCCCAGACTGCCATGGTTGATTGAGGACCAAGGAACCCAGCAGGCTGGGACTGCTGAGGTACCTAAGCCCATACACTGAGAAACTTGGAGGTCATTGGCTTTCCCAGAATGAGACACTCACTATGGAGCTATGACAACTACTGAGGTACCCAGACTCAAGGACCAAACAGCTATGGTGCTCTCATGATCTCCGGTATGATTCTGCTATTGTTACTATTCACAGTAAGCAAGCTAGTTTAAACACACACACACACACACACACACACACACACACACACACACACAGAGAGAGAGAGAGAGAGAGAGAGAGAGAGAGAGAGAGAGAGAGAGA